>JAYRCC010205515.1:0-10208 GCA_036026455.1 Americanaplana fernaldi | reverse complement strand
TTCTTATATACATACATATTATATATATATATATATAAATATTTTAAAATCTGGGAATATAACATAAAACTGCTTTACTCATATTAATTACTATAAAATCGTTTACAGATAACAAAGAGTCAACTATCTTGCTAACATATTACTTCGTGGTATTAAATATTAGTTACTGACTAAAAATCCATATTTTTCGGAATATTGAAACGGGCTAAAAAGAGATAGTTGAATTATATTATATCTACATATGTCAAATTTCCATAATAATATAGGTATCCATATATTTTCAGTTCTGCCCTACCCAATGCTGCATCCTATTCAGTCAGCATTTGAGGTCCCATTCTCCGTCCTCTATGTGGACTTCAAGGTCACAATTGAACCCTCTCAATGTCCAATCGGATCCATCGATATTGATCGCAATAGTTTAATGTGAGTCATTATCGATCTTATGCTATAAAGGGATTTATACGTGTACTAATATAATACAATATCTATGAATAATATACATCGCGGTATACTTATATAAAGACCATAGATATTCAACTCTCCTCTTTCTGAAAATACTGTCTCCATCCTCCATTCTTTATCTTGACATACAGGGTGTAACAGAAGTAACCAGACACAATTCGGTAAATATATTTCGAAAGTCTGTCAAAATTGCTTTTGTAAGTCTGTCAGAAGTGCTTTTGAAAGTCTCTCAGAAGTGCTTTTGCAGTCACACTCAATTATATAAATGGCGGATGTTGTCGTAAATAATTACAAACTAATAAAATTGTATTTATATATATACTTAGGTATATATACTTCTGTTACACCCTGTAGGTATATTCGTTGGGGTAACTTTCTTGATATTAATATTTAATAGTGCTGTGTGTTATATATATAATAAAATAAATATTTCGTGCACAAATTATACTAAGTACAATTATGTGTTTGGAGAATGCAATACAGTACTGTTTCCGACTTGTTAGCCTTCATCAGTTATTACACTTTCCCCCCACCTAACTGATCAATACTTACTAAATTTGTATAATTTTATATGCACAGAAATACTATAGAATGTAAAACAACATTTTCATAATGTGTATATTAAAATCTTTATAAATTAACTAAAAACAAAAATGTTTCCCGAATAAAAGATAAAGACATAGATTGTCATTTTTTTTGGGGGGGGGGGGGGGGATTTAGTTGTCTTTATTTATTTTCTTTTAAATTTTGTTCGTTAAACTTTATTATTCAATGTATACTACTTTATGGGCACCAAAAGGATATTTAGCATTTTTTATATATATATTATGTATATACGAAATTTACATCTATAGGTATGAAAAATATTGTTCATTTATTAACTTATTAATTGTGTTTAAAAAAATGAATATTCGCAATTTTCTTAATTAAATGATTATTATCTTAAAAATATTTTTATTTATTATATACCTACATATATGTTGGTACCTATATAAATTATATACTACCTTTGTCTACCTACTTATTGGCAATAATATTGACATTATATTATATGCATTTTATCTATTTAACTATTTTATAATTAATTTTACTACTTGTATTTAGGTAACTACTATTAGTAGTATGAAGAAAATATATTTTTACTACTTATAAAATAATTTCTTTATGAGAAAAAATATCACCACTGCGTTCAGAAAAATATGCTGAACCATAAAGATATATAATTTTAAGTGTATAAAATAATTTTTCAAGAGATGGACCTTTGTGTATAATTATTACTCTATGGTCTACCCTTTTCACTAATTCATTTTAAAACAGGTAGAATGTCTAGTAATAGTATTTATATTTTTATAAAGTAGAGAGATTGAGAGTCGAATCTCTGTGTTTCTTTAATAGATAGCAGCTATAATTATAAAATGTAATATTAATCAATTGCTCCCCCCCCCCCTCCTCCTCAAGTCAAGTAAACTACTCCATTGGGATCGGCACCAATTACATCCAATTGCCAATTGACTTGATGACGTCAGCCAAAGATATCGATCCAGTGACGCAATACGTCCACGTGACTGTCGTACGCAGAAATCGAGGCATTACTCTGAACCCTGGAGGCGATAATAAACGAATGAAAGTTTGCCGACTGGTGCAGGTAGATCTCTTTTTATATTCTTTAGGCAGGGATGGTAGTTTAAAAAGGAATTACTACACGTAGAAATTACTTCTCTGCTTCAGTGTCTAATAAGAGTCATTAAGGTATTTCCTCAATTGTCAGCTTGAATGCTTCGCTTTTACACCCTTTCTAACCTCTCTGTACACACTTCCTGTGCCTCGGCTTTCTCAGTTCCTGTAATGTTGCCGTTGTTGAAAGCTGTATTTTAACGTTTCTATAATATTTAGACCTTTTTATAGAGACTTCGACGAAATCCCAAGAAGCATAACTCTTAAAGGTGACTGGTGAGGATTTCGCCAAAGACTTACAAGTCTCTATCATAGTATTTTAAATTTCTGATCTTCTCTTCCTGATAGAATAAAAGTGTGTTCAACGCCTATTAGTAAAGTCCTCTTGTAAAGTCAACCACAAAATGAATAGTTTATGTATAGTTAATCAGATGTAAACAACTGTTTTTTTCTTATTATCTCGAAAAATAGTTGTTATATTATAAAATCATTTACTTTTTTTGTTTCATTTGACAATGATTTTTGAATAAAATTATGTATAGGATGTATGTTGTTATGAAAAATTAAAGTGACCAATACACAATACTAAATATGTAAACAACCAACTGACTAACTGGGATTAGGTAGGTATTATTGACTTTAGCTAACCAGAGTCTATTTCTATTATATTCCTAATCTAAACAGCATTGCAGTTTCCCTATGAAACCAACTGAGCCTTGTGGGTTGCATAAACCAGGCAATTTGTTTCCCAATGAAATCAGGAGGGAAGATTCGTGGACACGTTTTGCCAATACTCACAACAAACTCCCGGAATGTTCATTGACACAACTTCAAATAACAGGTAATATTTTTAGTTTTTCCCATTTTAAATAGGTATTTATATTTTTATAGATAGCTACTACTAAATTTGTATGAGTAGTATACTTAATTAATAATGTACAATATATTTAATTGACTAATTCTTAAATATGTAATTAAATATATATAATACGTAAATAATCAAAACAAATTGGTTGTAATATCAAAATTAATGCCTTCTTTTTACGAATGCACGGTCGTACTTTAAGTCGGATAAAGCTCTCGATGTCATGCATTCTGAAAATAGAAATCACTCCAGCTTCGCTGCCGTGCTTTCTTTTTCGGAATGCACTCTATCTCTAGCATTATCCTACATAAATTGGCATTAATGTTTAATTAAGCTTTATATTAATTTGTATTGAAAGTGAAAAGTATCTCAGCTGTATCTCATTGCATATTATTTTTTATGGTTCTCTAAAGAGGGTTCCTGGTGGATTCCATGCCTGGATTGCAGAAATGAGTCGAGTTGTGATTGGTCAAAAGGAATATGGAGAACGGATCAGCAATGCAAGAACGTTCCCCCTTCTCAGTCAAGAATCCAATCGGCTTTAACAAATAAAACGGTAATATTTAAATACCTATAAGTCTAATAAGTCTAATGCCATACTAGGTACTACATCGGTTGTGGTAACTGTATACCTAATTGCTGCAAATAAAACTCCCTGGTGACACGCGAATCTCTTCTTTGTGCTTCGCGTTGTTGTTTGGCCCAAGAATAAGACCCATCTCGATCCTCAAACTAATATGCTGTCAAGATCCTTCGCCGGATTATTTGAGATATGTCTTCTACCGACTGGATTCCGCATCCTTCAATTGTTATCAGTCCGAAAGTCGATCACATATTCGTGAATCTTCTCTCTTAAATTTCAAGGCATTATTGGCTTCCTATTATTCCAATTATTCATTTGTAACATATTTTCTTTGGCCAGTAAATTTCGCAAATTATTCGAAAGCAAGCAGCTCAGATCCTGTAATAAGCAAGTCGAGTGTTTTTGCCTGTTGATATGCAGAGATTTTTCTGTTTTAAAAGTCTTGGAAGGATTGTTTTATTAAATGACAGATAGATAAATTAATATGGGAAATATATATTATGTTTGCAAGCAAGGTGGATTTGTGTATGAGAGAGGTCAGCCCCACTTCTTAGACAAACACGGCCATAGATATATAATAGGATGAAGACTTCGACAACAGCGAGCAGCAGAGCCAAAATGAATAGTGGCATTCCACATAAGCATTGCCACAATCATTTTCAACTTTGATTATCTCGGTAACCCCTGGGCCTATTATGCCTACATTAATACCAAATTCTCATTTTAGAAATACGATATTTTTAAAATTTTAATTAATTAATTCAATCAAAAGTTATGAGAAAAAGTTGGACATGAATGTGGAAATATAATAAAATATAGATTTATTCAATTGATATTAATTTGGTAACTATATCTACCATGATCCGTCATGCCCTTATATTCTTTATTTTTCTCATATGTCAGTGAAATTTTCTTTTTACTCACTAAGATTAATTTCCACCTTATTGGTATAATACGAGTATACAATAGTACAAACTGAACGTTTTTCATGTTCTAGATTATCTTCGTCGGTGATTCCACTCTCCGGGGTTTGTTCTACTCTCTGGTGACCAGACTCAATAAGACATTGTCTACTTGGGAGAGGTGCCACTCGTCCATGGCACTGTCGCGTCTGTCCCTCTCGCCCGGCACTGCCCTGTCGTTTGTCTACTTCCCCACCTTCTGGACGGCGCCGGAGAAACAGCTGGACATGGCGGGGACACTACGGGCTACCATGGACAGGTACTGCTAACTCAACGCGGTCATAGAGGGTCACGAAAGGGAACGTATTCAAAAGAGCCATATTGAATTTTTTTAATAAATTAAATTCCATGTATGACTTGGCCCCTTTTTCAATACGACCTTTTTGGATTAATACGACTGCTAAATTGTCGAAATACCTACCGGAATATAGGTTACGTATATAGCTGAAAGCTTCGACTCCTTAAGCCCCCTTTTCTGCCATTTCATCCGCATACATTTAACAGAGTTGGATTCACTACTCACTTTTTCAAAGCTGTAAGACTCACATACTTTATTGTACTCGATAAAAAACTGAGTAATTCTGGCCTATTTATATTCCCATTATTTGGGTCAGTGGATTAAAACCTACCTGTAACTTGGCAATGGGTATAGGTAATATCACGAGCACATATTGAAAAGATTTAAAAAATGTAAAAACGTACTTAGTGAGATTAGGTATTGGGTTTTTACTGGGAACTTACTGGGACTAGTGGATTTTTACTGGAAACTTGGTGGGACTTGTGTGTTTTTACTGGGAACTTGGGGAGACTAGTAGTGAGTTTTACTGGGACTTAGTTGGATTACTGGGTTTTACTGGAAACTAAGCACGACTATTGAGTATTTACAAGAAATTAGTTGGATTTTAAAATGTTGCTGGACTTTACTTTCACTCTCTTGATTAACAGAAATAAAGTCCTCTCCCAGTCAAAACACGTGGTTCTCATAATTGGAGGCGCACAATGGATCACATCTCGACATTTGAATGATGTCCAACGGTTTGTTAATGATAGGTAAGTCTATATGTATATAAATCTATGGACTGAATTTTAGATGTGGTGAATTAGTTTTAAAAAATTAATAGATGTTTTTAGTGTAATTTCTTATTATTGTACTTTATCAATATTTTTATTTATGTTTAGTTTTTTATTATTGTATTTTACTTTTATGAAAATTAATAATTTGGTATAACTTTTGTGGATCCACATCAATATTACTTAATTAATCGATCTTCATGCCTTGATTATATAATTATTCAAATTGCTTATATTTCAAATTTTCAAATTATTATCTATGTATTTCATTTTATTACATAGGTATTACATATTATGATCACTTGATGAATATAATATCGACAATAACTATAATAATTTGTAAAAACTAACAATTGATTATTTGGCATTTTTATATTCATCATGATATTTTAATGTTGTGAATTTTTGGCAATTATAAACAAAATAAATTGATTATTCTAATTACTGAATAATACATTTAAAATCAATGCAGTTTAAGAACATTTTTGACACATTTATTTCGCGTCTATTTATTGAAATAACAATAATTTATATAAAAATCTATCAAAAAAGTAAAAATGTTATACCAAACTATTTAGCTGTATTCTAGTTGACATTTTTCAAGCACTGTGAACTATAATTACATAAAATTGTATCGATGAGGAATACGGGGTACTATGCGAGCGATTTGTTTGGTCAATTAAGACAAAAGACAGAAACAAATCCCTTGCAAGACCTTATATTTATGATGCTCACCCCATTTGCATTTATATAATAACTTCAAATGAAAAAGTATACATCATTTGAGTCCATATTTTACGGGCTCTATATATTTAGAATCACATGAGTCCATGATTGAGTCCTTTATGAGTAAGAGTGTTGCAGAACATTTATTAGTATTTTTTGTCAGTTCATCCTGCCTCATTCATAATTGTGTGCATAAAAGTTGCTTCACTTCACTTTGTATATTTGTTTTCCTATTTATTCGTGTGCAGGACTTCCACACAAACGATCAAAGTAATTGTCAAAGACTTATCAGCTGGATTCTTCCTCCCAATCAATGATGTGACCTATAAGCGAATAGTAAGCGTGCATGGTTTATAATTGATTACTTACATAATGTATGTATGTATATATTATTATATGTAATAGTGGACAATTAATATTGCATAATATTATGTCATTCAAAATGATTTCAACGAGAATTTCTCCATTTCCATTTCTCTCGTGAAAACAAACTGATTTAGTCTGGCAGTGAGCAGGGTTGACCTTGTTACGGAGTGTTTTTTAAAATTATTTATGATATATGGGTATAGTACTTTTCAAAACTGCTTGATAGTCCTCTGTCACTCTTGAGCATTTCTCAGAATTATCGATTTTCAAATTGGCCGCCATTACGATATATATATATATCGAAAACTAAAGCTTTATAGAAGATATTACAAAATATGGATTAAAATATAGTAGCATGGGTATCCTTAAACTTGTCGGACACTATTACGTATGCGCATAACAGACGCACAGGTTTTTCAAGAGTTGACCTTGCAATGAGAAAACGTATAGTTGGTCCAATGTTGGTGACCCAAAATAACATCGATGTTCGTTTTTTAGAAAAAACTTTTTAAAGGATTCCTGAGAAAAAACAGTTTTGAACTAATTAAGATACTTTACTTTGGAAACTGAAAAAAACTTTTTAATAAACTATAGTTTTTCATGAACAGGTTTTCATTAATAACTTTAAAAGGTTCTTCAGAAACACCAACAGAAAAACCTTCTTGAGGGCTGTAAAATCTTTTTCTAACAGCTGAGTTAATAGGTGTGGGGCAATATTTATGTCATTATTCTTTTTGAAAGAGTTAAAATCTTGCATATATTGAAAACGTACGTGATGTCTAAATTATCTCAAACATGATTTTGCATGTCTTAATATTATGCATTAATGTGCGTGTGTGTATTTGGATTCAGACTACTCACCTCAAGCAATCCCAAACATTCCGACCCCGATTGCTCTCCCTAATTCGGTCCCTCAACTTCCACCTGCTGCCCTCCCACGCCATCACCTGGTCGCGGCTGGATGAATTCAAACCTGGCCGATGCTTGTGCCATTTCCATGCCGTGGTCCATCGACAGACGACGGGAGAATCGGCATCAACATCCCCATCACCCTCTTCGGTGCCCTCGTCATTAACATTGCCATCCTCTTTTAAATACACAACAAAGAAATCTGCAACTACTGATTATCCTCATGTGTTGCTATCCAAGATCAGAAAAGGTATCATTACGTACATTTATTATTTTTTCTGATAAAAAAAATTCAAATATCTAATAACAATTAGATAGAAGTGTAATAATTGTTCGTCACCTATATAACACTTATCGGCTCATACGCAATTTTACATCTTATTCAGGTCAACATCACATTTTATAGCTCCGTAAAAACTTAAATATTTCGAACGTTATATGTATTTTTATTGAAAAAAATATTCTTACACATTTTTATTCTAAATTATTTGTATACGTAGATATAATAGGCTTTAACTAGTTAGTGACAAAAACTTATATTTATATATATATATATATATATTATCATCCATACCAAAATATATTTTGGACTTAAATACAGGGACCCCGACATGATTATTCATTGGAGGGGGGGGGGGGGCAAAAAGAAAAGTGTCCTCCTCAACGCCGAAAACATTTTTTTTTTGAAAATAATAATAGTTTTATTTGCATAATAATGTTCGTGTGTAGTATATTTACCAGCTCGAAGACTTTGCATAGATAATAAAACATACTATAAATTGCAGACTTAATAAAATAAAATGTTGAAGTGCGACATTTTTATTGACAACATGGTTTATTTTTTAACACAATATTAATATATGTTACCTACTTACTAACATACAATCTGCCGTCCATCGTCTCTTTTTATATTAATTAACGTCTGTAAGGTCATATTTGCGTTTCAGAAATGGAACCTTCAACCATAAGGTTGGACCACAAAAAACATTTGCTAAAATCCTGTGCCCGCTCCTTTGCGTGATGGTACAGATTCGACACTATGCTAATTTACATTATTAGATATATATAAGGAATTCAACAAATAAATGTATTAATTAATGACAAAATGTTTATCAAAATGAAGTTAATGTGTATCAAAATATTCAACTTCTTTGTCAAAATCCCCTTGCCACCTATCGCAGTAAAATAGAGTGAATTTCATTTTTGGGAGATAACGCCTCGTGGTTTTGAATCAGACCTGTTTATCAAGCTTTCGTGAACATTTTTTGATGAATTGAAATTTCTGTTCTTCAATGATGATTTCATTTCAGAAAGAATGAAATACATAATTACTGGGATCTACATATTATATCAGGACTGTAAGGCGGTGTTGTTTTAGTACAGTTAAACCGATTTCCTCCAGCTTCTGAGTCGTTGCACTATAACTACACGAGGCCGTGTATTATCATGCAGAAAATAGATATTGTGATATACATACATTGTGTATGAAATCAATCTTCGACATATTATAAATTAGGTATACAAATTTTGAATCACGCCACAATATCGTCGCGTGATCGATATTAATTTGTGGCCGGGTTATCTGCGTCGATAACTTATTAAGGTATTTACAGGGACTACTAGAATTCCCTGGGAATTTGCTTAATATGGAGGTATCGTACATAACTTATAGGACAGCCACCTATGCCTACTATGATTATAATAGTAGGTGCATAATATGTATATTTATTATTTTATTTATTATTTTTTAATAGGTGGGAAAAATGGCATAGTCAGACTACGTGAAAGGGGTGGGTCAACTAAAGATATATCCGACAGCAGATTCCCCAACACCGAAGCATCCTCTGACCATTCGGCTTATCATGTTGAAGGCGACATACACAATGTTTACCGCGTAATGTTGGAAATGATTCTTATTCGGTTGGACTAGATTCCTTATTGAACTGACAATAATAATATTCAAAATTTTGTTTAGATTAGGTACATTATACCTATTTGTGTTATATAATTTGTTGTTTTGAGATATTACAGTTTTTATAACCGCATGTAATAATTTCTAATATTAACGAAACAAGTTTTTTAATTTTTATATTAGTTGAAAAATAATATCCCCCACCCTTAAAAATTGATTTTGTATTGATCCATGGATTCTATAATGAACTAATATACCATAGGAATTGCAGTCATAAATCTAGGTCGCGTTAGCGACTGTAATAATAGATTCCTTGGTGTATTTCTATTGTATTCTATCTGCAAATCTGTTATCTTTTATTTTCCGGTCAATAATATGCAGTGATCACTTCGTTCGTGATATATCTGCTGATAGACCATGTATTATCTTGTTATATCCCATGTTTGGCATAGATAACCCACAAATATTCAAGTAATTATTTCACAGAATTACTTGTAAATTTGAACTAATAAAATTTGAACTAATAAAAACTAATAAATATTTGAATTTTAGGCCCTATTCATGAATACAAGTACGTACTCAAGAGTTAGTACGCGTACTTTGGAATAATTGAAAGTACGATTTGCATTAAAGAATACGATCATACTTTGGAATGTTGTCAAAACTACCGCTGTATTC
>JAYRCC010204404.1:0-10218 GCA_036026455.1 Americanaplana fernaldi | reverse complement strand
GGTATTTTAACTTTATTTAAGTCACAGGATTGGTTCAAAGTGATTGTAGCAAATTTGGTACAATGGGTACGAGAGGGGAAAACAATTTCATTTATGATAAGTTTTGCTTAGTTTTACGAAATATTAAAGCTGTTGGACGTCTGCAAATACCATTAATAAACATTTCGAGTAGGTCCCAGAAAGTGGTCATAACTATACCTGTTACTAAAAATAACGTTTTTATACTTATTGACCAATCATATACATACAAAATCTAGTTTTAGTAACAGTTATACCAAATATAGTTATGTATAACCGCTTTCTGAGACCCGGTCTTTAAAATTACTATGTTGAACCAAATCATACTACAAAAAACTTAAAAATGCTCTCATGAACAATTTTGTTTTTATTAATGTTTTTAATGAAAAGCTTTCATTTTATTTTATCTAGGAATACTAATAACCTATATTATTTAATTTAATACATATTACATACATATTTAAGAACACTAAATTTCTGGTGTAAAAAATATACAGGACTGGTGGATTATAATAATATGTACCTATAGCTAGAACCATTTACATCTGATCACAATAATACATATATCTGAGTGAATAATAAAAGCTATTAAATTTTACCGTTGAGAATTGCAGCTCTCTTAATAACAATGCAAAGTCGTATATATTGTTATTGGCATTGTTAATTAATTTATTATTAACCTAATGTTGTATATTATTTTATTAACATTATTATTATTGATGTTAAAAATAGGTAAATAAACTAATTATAATATGGAAACATTCTTTTTAATGTAGGCACCTATCGGGTACCCATATTTATAGGGAATGTGTTGTAACGTAACACGGTTCACATTTACCTCAAAAAACATTTAGCAGTTCCCATTTTGTCATCAGATATGTGTAGAGGACGTGTAATTAGTCTTAATATTATACAGTTTTATACAATACTTTATATGTACATTGACACTAATTTATTGCCATGTGGTATTAATATAACGGCTGTGTTAACATCGTACTTCTGTTTGAGTACCCTCTTACTGTATACACACGTTTTAAAAATCATTCCAAATTTAATTGTAAGTAAATTTTATAACGTATATGTCCAATAGTGATATAATAGGTATGCGTCTCTATTAATTATTATCTCGTATCTATCGTTGTATAATATTATACATACAACATTCAATGCTGATACAATTAAGGGGGGGGGGGGAAATGAGGATTTGAGAAAATAAACTTCAGAATATTTACATTCTATATAGTATAAATATTTATAATAATTTCAATATAATATTCTGAAGTTTTTTTCCAAAATCTCTATAATTAAACTTTTCAAACAAATTTAAAATTGAATAGGTACGTACTCGTATTTATGGAGCGATTTTACGATATAGTATACAAATGTAAATACAGTAAATCTACTAAATTTACATGAATGATAACTGTGAATCTGAAATTATGTAAATAATAATTTCACAAACGATTTAAGTTGGCATGATAATAAGGGATCAGCTTACTTCCGTTATTTCCCTGACCCGAGTCAGTTTGACGACGTCGTTGTTTCCACGACGCAGCAGCTCCAGTAGTTTTAGGGGAGTCCAAGCTGGTCTTACGAGATAGCATTCCACCATGGAAGTTCGGATGGAATGAACGCCGGGCGTTTTAAATGATTAAGCGCGTTCTGAATGGAAGAAATGCGGAGCTTACATACACATTAACCAATATAATCAATCGATCACGACATCGATGATGAAATTTTAAATATTTTGTCGATAGATTTCTTTATTGGAATTTAAAAAAAAACACGTGGCACTTTTGACAAGTTGAAATTATTGATTTGATAACTCCTCTCTATGGTTTTCGAAGATTCATGTTGAACGGATGAAACAATAGAAATGTGGTTTACAACCGAATAAACACAAAAACTTATTCAACGTTCAGCGTGTACATGTAATGTGAGAAAATGGTTGAATGCTATTAACAGCATAGACAATAAGGGTATGTATACAATTAAATGATCTATGTTATAGTAGAATAATAGATAACTTCCATGAACACAGCAATTGTACAATGAAAAGAAGGATTTTGAAGTATAAGTATATACTATTAGGTATATAAGTACTGCACTCGTTGTATAGCGCAATTTGTGGCGGGGCCGTATGCCGAATAATGCACGCGTAAATCAGAAATAAATATAGACCAACTTTATTTGAAACAAGAATAGATTTTCGAAATACTCATTCTGCTTCCTCAGCGCCTTAAGTATGGATGCACGCACAATGGAAGTAGATCAAGATCCCGCGCAAGCACAGTAGTGAGGGAAGTAAGTGATCATGAATTGCAAGATCGTGAAATGAGCAAGCAGCATTGATCTATGTAAAACGTGGGTGATTTGTGGAGAACAAAAATAAGAGTCAAACACAGCGCAACAACATATCACTATCACCAATGCATGCAATGTTCGTATATTGTAGGTATACCAAACAAATAGTCGGAATTACATTTAATAATACATAGAGATCTATACGATAATTACATTATATAACTGAATGATGATGATGATAATGATGATAATGATAATGATGATGATAATGATGATGCTTTTGATGAGGATGTGGTGGTGTTTATATCCATACTATAATGTCGATATATTAGACGGTTATTCAGCAAAGTATGTAATTGTATGACTGTTATACCACTTCCATGGATTTGAATACATAGATCCCTTTCCCCATACTATTAAATTACTATCTATGCCTACTAAACCGTCCTCCCTGCATTATACTTTACTATATTATATATATTAATATTATTATAAGCATATCCTTAATTTCTAAGTGTATTTAATCATATAGTTACACATTGCCAGGGAATGGAGCGGAGTGAGACAATTTGGTCATGAATTTGTGTGTATATTATAAATATAATCTGATGGCTTGATTGCACTTCTGCGTATATTAATACACACTGGATTATTTATTCGCACACGAACATCGCACTGTATGGAATGGCATGGCATGGCATAGCATGGCATGAATAGCCCGTTTCACAATATATATTTAAACGCGCCCCCTAACATTTTTAATCTCTTCCAATACCATAGAAAGCTATAGAAATCGCCTCATTTATTCAGTCACCCAACCTAAGTCATGGAACTTCACTCCACACTATCTATGTAATTTCTATGCGCATAAAATGGGTTCTACTTACATGGATATTGTACGAGCGAAGGAGCGAGAGTAGAGAACAGAAAGCATGTAGTTGTATATGAAGGTGGTAGTTTTATAAATCACGAATTAGACGTTTTATACTTCTTGAATAGGGATGAAGTGTTATAAATTATTACACCGTAGCGTACCTATAGTATATTATGTTGTATGTTCAAGACATTAATTTGCCGTTGTCATTTCATTTTGGTATAATATACAAGTAGGTACTACGTGTTTGGGAGTAGGTATATATAATAAAATATGTATCAGTTTTGGACAGTGTCTTCCATAATATTTCCCTCTTCTTCCTTCCTTTGCTTCAATTATAGGTCTTATTTCCGTCCTGTGACCAACCTTAGCCGATTTTATTGCCTGGCTTCTTAATCCCCTTCTTACGATGATCTCTTTCTCCCACTCTCATCCCAATACGTACCTCTCAAGTTAGTGGATTAAAGTTCTCCCTCGTATTATGTATATGTAGGTATGTAGTTTGTATTACTTGATCTGGGATATACTTATAGGTACCTAATAGATATAGATATATAATTATATATATGTATGAAATAGGTACAGATACACGATTTTGGATCATATTAAATACTCATATATACTACATGTTTTAATGCATATATCAGTAAGTACAATTTATTTATAACTTATTATATAGGACAGTATATATCATTACATGTAGGTAGGAGGGTATTCACAGATTTGTAAAAATTAAAATAACCGTACTTACTACTTTGATTCAGTTGTTAGCCATATCTATAAACTTTATTGAAAGAATAGATAATGTTATTTTTTCCTCCTTTCTATTGTGCTGATCTCACCCCCTCTCGCCCCCCCCCCCACCCCCCCTCCCGATTCTGATTTTATAGTACGTATATGCCCACGTATTGATTCTATTCTATTAAAAACTTATATTATTCATTATATTCATTTCAATAACGTGCGATTAAAAAGACTTTAGATTCCCCTTTTTGGTGGACAAAACAACTTTTTACAATTGCAGATAAAATGGATGAATTGAGATTAATACTAGGACTTTTGTTATGAGTAGGTACATAATATAACAATTTACTCGTATAATGCATTTATTCTATAAAGGTAGATAGGAATTAGGAATCCTATATACGAGACAGGAAGCGACATTGATAGTAATTTGAGTATTTCTCATGCATAAGAAGGCCCGTATATTAATATACAGAAGATAGCAATTTTACATGTTTTTCTTATTTTAAGGGGGACATGAATACTTTACAAAAAATATTCATCGGGTGATATATTCAGTTTTTTATGTTAGATTTCAAAAATGAAATTAATTTTCAAATATACCTGGATTTGCGATTTTATTCACGTACATAATTTATAAATTATGAAAAGTTATTTTAAAATTCTTATAAAATAAAATTTTCTATTTGCATTTTCATACTTAGAATTAATTAAATTGTATTATTATTAAAAAAGATGACTTTTTATCATTTATAAATTACTTAACTAAAATCGCGAATCCAGATATCTTTTTCATACAAAAGAATAATTGAAAAATTGATTTAATTTTTAAATCTTCATGAAAAACTGAATAATAATAATAATAATAATAATAATTTATTTTATCAAATAAAGAAAGGAAACCGAAGGCTCCCAGATGGGAGATCTAGTCGGTTACCAATAACATTTTTTTGTATAAAGTATTCATGAGAAATATTTGATATCCCTTCCTGCCTCATATATATGTAGGATTCCTTGCTAGATAGGTATAAAAGGTAGGTGCAATAAAATAGTTGGATCCAGAACAACGTTTAACTATACTTCAGACTTCGACTGAGTATAATTGACATTTTTCTAATACTTTTTTGGACAGTTAGAAGACAAAATAATATATATAAATATATATCCTTTCCTATCCTATCCTATTCTATCCGTTTCTATCCTATACAATTTTATATCTACATATACAGTTTTGTTCTAAAATGTAAAAGCAATTGTTTATGTTTGACCGCGAGCTTTTAATTATTAATTTCAAAAAAATATACAAACGGACGATAATTTGACTTTCTTTTTTTCTGAAATTATAAATTAGTATATTTCGCTGGACTCTTGTCGCAACGATCCGAGATTGAATCCCGCTTCGACTATATAATGATATAATAAAATAAATATTTAGTGCACAAATTATACTACTAATATAATATAAGTAGTACAATCATATCCTCCAGTTAATAGTCACTTAACGCTTCAATTTATGAATTAATTAATTAAAGCAAAATTAAATAGAATAATAATAATATTTCAATCTAGGATTTACTACATTTATTGCTGACAAGTGGTGTATTTTAGAAAATGAAATATAAACCTTATAGTAAAAATATATAGCGTCAAATCTTATTTTTGAGCATTCTTTCACATAATACCTACATGATATATATTATATTAATATGTCTAAACAAAATTAACAATTGTTTTACAGAAAAAGTACTTTCAATTTTAGATTTTCCAAATTTCAATTTCAAAGTTCGACTTTTATTTGAAAGTTTTTCAATGCTCACTCGGAACGAATGATAGTCGTATACAATTGTTATATTTTTCGCGATATTTTATTTTTTGGGTTTTTGTTAATTACATAATTATTTTTTTTATTTCTTAAATACGTACGATTTTATTCACGTGAATAATAACAAAAGTCGATATATATATATCAAAGACGATATATTTTCATTCTTTTATAAAGTCGTTTTTTGAATACAACAAACGAATTTTCAATTATTCGTTAAGTTTGTCAAACTTTATTTATTATGAAAAGATTTTTAAGTTCTGAAAAATATTCTCATCATTGTTTTCATCTTGTATATTAGTGAATCTTATATTATATATAACAATTGAATTCATTTTTTGCTTTTATTGTCAAATTTATTAATTAATTTATAATGATTTTAAGTTTTAAATTTTTTATACTACTTTAAGGGTATGGTTATGAATATAGATAATTATTATTTGAGTTCATGGTTTATTTAGAACCAAATGAGTACATAATTGAGTCCTTCTTTCGTGATGATGGGGGCATATTAAAACGTTCAATATATACTTAGAAGTATTTAATTCACATGAATTTTTATATAAAGATACGCACGTTTGTTGATCTGCACCATATGTATGTACGTGTGTTAAATATATCTTTGATAAATGATTTACGATAACAGTCCCATGTAATATGTAATATATATATATAGTATACCTACAGGTACATAATAAGTATGTATTATAAGCATAGTTATGTATGTATATATATGGTGAATACGATTGTAAATTAAAATTCAATTAGTGAAACGATATACATTTACTTTTGTATCATCACTTGTTACATATAAGTTAATGATCAAATATCCTAAACATATACATAAAAATAAAAGAATCATCTACTACATGTACCTACATTTAATTGAATTAATAACATTTGTTGGAAGTTACAGCCTACCGGTCACTATATGTATACATAATCCATTTAATGGCAATGGCGGCAGAAAAAATGCGACTACACTGTTAACATAACGTTTGTGGCCAAAATTTCAGAAAATATTAAGGTGCCGAAGCTCTCCTTTATACGTACCCAATTGTCCGGTATTTCAACTCCATTTGCTACAAGGAGTTAACAAATTAGAGGTTGTATTAATCCAAAAAGGGGCCGTATTTAAAGGGGTCAAAGCTCTCCCTATACATATATGCGTACCATTAAAAATACTCAATAGGTTCTCTTTTGAATTCGGTCTCTTTCGTCACCCACACGACCGCGTTGAGTTAACAGTGTTTTGGTACATCTGTCCGTATATATACTTACCACGGTGGGTCTTAACCAACTTTTAGTCGAAATAAATTGAACAGACATAAAATATGTTTTAATTGAATTGTAAGACTAACACAAGAAAAATTTAAATAATCGATGGTTGAATTGTTGAAATATTGCCATTTCACTGTTTTCAAAATTTTCAAAATTGAGTCAAAACCATAATATGGAAAACAGTAAAATGGTAATATTTCAACAATCCAATCCCCGATTGTTTTAATTTTTCTTGTGATAATCTTAGAATTCAATGCATTTATATATTAAAACTTGTTTTATGTCTGTTCAATTTATTTCGACTAAAAGTTGGTTAAGACCTACCGTGTTACATACGTACATTAGGGTCCAAACCTCTAAAAAATGTATCCACTCCCTTTAATGTATCAATCAATATGTATATAGTAGCCACTCAAAGAGGGCTGGTGTCGCATTCTCAAATGTAGGGAGGGGATAATTACCTCAACTGGATATTTACCACATGATCTATAATTGACCAACAACATAACCTTGCTCAAATGTTCTATTTTATTGATTGATATCTATGGATATGACTATGGATTATTTTCTATTAAAATGAATGCCTACATTGACGTATACGTAAATCATACAAACCTACACTATGTCTGTGGTTATACAAGGATTTCCTTCGAGAAGAATCTGGAGTCCTCGGTTTAACTTTCACGTGTTAAATATTTCACATACACGCTTCTTCTATATTTTCAATGTCTTTGATTTCCAGTAGAGTTGATGTCCATGATGTCGCTATTTTCATGGCTCACATTACGAATGCTAATCGGATTAATTCCGCATATTTTCCAAACTCTATGTGTTGATCCGTGGACTACATAGAAATTATAATTTTGGACATGAATTAGCAAATATCTGATCAACAAAAAGTTTTTTTTAATGATTTAAAATATATTGTCTATACTGGCTTTGGATTTAGATAAATGATATTCCATTTATAATGTATGCAGATGTGGTTAGATATTTGGTTGTGATTTTTAAACAAATTTCAATGCATTTATAGGTTCGATTTTGTCTCAAAATCGTATACGGATATGAGCAGAATAATTTGAATATGTATATGATATACCTTAATAAGTTAATATCTTCCTTAACGTGTGATTATAATCTGTATCAATTTTTTTAATAAGAATTTTATGCAATGGAAATTATTTATGATATGTATTTATTTTTTATTTTAATGTACCAAATATTATTATTTAGTTTAGTCAAGTTGTTTCCATACAGGATTTTTATTTTACTTTGTTAGTTGACCTCGCTATATTAACTCTATATTTATTTATAATTTTCTTCATCATGGCATAGGTCTGCTATAGGTATTGCATATACAACTTTCATCCCCAGACAATTTATAGTCAAGTTCGTGGCATATTATATCGTTTCTATATAACAGTAACATGATTGAGATGCATGCAAACAATAGGATCATTATATAATAGGATATTGCTTGTATAATATATATATAATTATAGCAATTGCATATTAAATACATGTTTTAAAACTTTAAATTATATAGACATACATAATATACATGCACGTTCATACGATACATTATTATCTCATCTCATGAAAATTATGTATCGATATAACTCTAGGATTAGATATTTATATGTACATGTACATGTACATACATACGCTATATAGGAAGAAGCAGAAAGTTTTATTTAAAAGATTGTCCTATCTATAGCAGCAATTGAATAATTTATTATATTGTGTATATATGCGGGACGGTACTTGGACAAATTTATTACATTATAAGGAATGTTAGGGTAGGTAGGATATATTGAGAGATATGCCAGTATACAAGGTGACACAAAGTATTTTAGCGTTGTTGTATATTATGGTAGGTTACAACACGGCTTGAGTTCGATTCCTACAACATTGACCATAATGCACGTAATGCATAATTGTGTCATGGTGTTTGATAGTAAGGGAGCGCATCCTCGACTTAAGAATACTTGAGCATACGTTGGTATAGGTACTTAACGTCAGACAAGGTAAAATCACAAAACAATAGAAAAATTTACTAAATATGTATTTGTAAGTAAAATCCCCGGTCAAACTTATATAATATTTGAAAATTGCATGTAAAATGTATAATAATTATTTATTAGTCTTCTTAGGAGACTTAAGATTCAGTAAAGAAAGGCGCACATCTGGATGAAAAGATGAAGAAACAAATAAGAATATATATAGGTCTGGTACCCCCAAACAACAGGCTAGACAAAACCATCAGACATTACATACAGATTGTTCCAGAAAGCGCGGATTAGAAAAACGCAGCCTCAGTATAATCATACTGTAAATTCAGTTAGCATGCCATAAAAAGAAAGGTATGATGTGAAGAGACCTTCCAATTGGCGCAGAACTGACGGGAAAATACATTGTTTTTGGCTTCTACCTATTATTCATAAAGAACTGCTCGTGTTTTTAACTATTTTCATAGTGTTAATTTTAAATTGTAGTACTTTTCAAAAAAAGGTTGACACCCTGTATGCCAAAGTCTATGATCGTCGAATTTACACGACCAACTGTCGATTGTAAAAATAAATACATAGCTAACAGATATCTGTAATGTATAGTATACGCACGGTATAATACTGAAAATTATGATGTTGATGATGATCGTGACGATGATATTGACGATGATACAAAGAAATCTATGTACCTAGGTGTACATTATAATATTTAGAGCCGATCATAAATTATTATATTGGCGGTTTGTATTAAATTCATTGTGTACATTTTGTTAGCACATTTTGGTGATGTCTATTATTTAAGGCACCTATATATATATGTACAAGCACCTCTTTATTTAGTGATACTAAATTATTCCGTTATATATTATATTATATTATTAGAATGAGTAATATTGAGTTGAATTATCACTATAAGTATCTATCTATTATATATATTCTGTGAACATTGATTTCATTGAATGGTTTGGGGCGCAGTGGTTGGGGCGCAGTGGCAGTGATGTACTATAATAGTTACTTATATACTTACAATCCTAACATACTATTCTGTACTTACGTATACAAATGCTTACACTCATTTGCGTTTTGTCAAATGGTTAATTATAAAATAAATTATTATTATTAAAGGTATTTTACTTATCTATCTATAAAAAACGTATATTGATTTT
>JAYRCC010203293.1:0-10220 GCA_036026455.1 Americanaplana fernaldi | reverse complement strand
TAATGACATTATATGCTTGATGATAGGGTTGTCATTGTGAGGATCATCGGATGTTTCTGGCAGTGGTAGTCTTGAGAGGATTATATTCTTATTGTGAGCATCTTGGTCGAATTTTTTCTTTATTGATGACAGATAGTAAGGATGCCTCATTTGAACACGGGGGATTTTTGAAGAGCGAAGCAAGTGTTTTCGTTTGTATTGGGGGCACTTGTGAGATGGTTAGGTGATTAACCCTTTATTTCAATTAACCTCTTTTAGTGGAGAGATCAAGCAGTCAAGAGTTGGAGGGACTTTAGTTATTTGTATTGACCAGCACCAAATATTATACACAAATTTTATAAAAACATATTTATTTAGTGTATATAGCATATATAGGCACACATATCTGACTATGAATTAAAAAAATAGTATCTTATAAAATATGTAACTGGTTAATAATGCCCATGTGGGCGTTATATGCAAAGTATCACACTCTTCAAATCGTTCATATGAATGTAAAATTAAAATATTATATCATGTTAAATAAACTCATGGTCAAATAGATTACCTATCAAATACAGGTTAATTTTTTAAAGCAAAAATAATAACTTACATTGTTACATCAAAACACTGTGATTTTTGACATTTTAATTTTACCGCCAAAAGTTTGTTTACAAATTTAAATTTAGTTCATATTGTCTTGGGCTCTCATTATTATACCCCGGATGTTATCTTTACTTTGTCAACATGAATAATTGCTCTCCCAGTAATTATTTTAAACTTTTTCGTATTTGGAATTTAAATTAATCTTAGTGCATAAAGGCAGACTTCTAACTATCAATTATAATATTTATGAATTGCTGACTGACATACAAACTGACTCCTACCGTACAGTTATCTATTGAGTAATTAATTTCTCCGTATTAAAGCTATATATAGCATACGAACCATATGTTAAACATATAAACTGCCTGTCCATAGACAAGTGTGTCTAAAAGTGACTAAAGTATAATTGATATAGTTTACATAATATAATAATGTCCTATTCAATTAATGAAAAACCTTATTTACATTACTACATACAATGCCATTTAAAATATTTTATTATAATATATTTTGTCCCAAGTACTTGAAAAGAGATGTTTTACCATTTTTATTAGTTGATGAAACAGTTCGGTGGTGTGGGGAGGGGTGTGAGATCTTGTTCATAATATTATGATTGGACGGAGAGACATGTTTCGTGCACCCGTTTTTAGTCCTATTCAATCACCTTATTTACCATAACATCTGAAATGTTGTTTCGATTATTTCTGGTGGCAAGTCATTATTTCCTAATACATGCTTTTTCTTTGAATGCTGGCAATATATTATGTATAAATATTGTCTACCCGCCCAATTCTTTGAATTTATCATTTGCAATATTTTGTTATTTATAACTATTAAATATCTAATAAATATGTGTATGTGAAAAGTACTTGAAGGTTCTAATGTACACTGCCCGTCTATTGGATAATTGTGTTTTTCTGCATTTGTCTGATTAAAGCCTAAAAAAGTATAATTGATATATTGTACATAATATGATGATGTATACAACATTACATCTGAAGTAATAGTCCTACTCAATTAATGAATAACCTTATTTACATTACTAAGAAGCTACATCACTACAATGTAATTCGTCATTTAAAATATTTTATTATCAAATAATTATTATATATAACTGAATTCCAATGCTGTCCCAAGTACTTGAAAAGCAGTTTTACCTTTATGATTTGGAAAATTAAAAGAGATCGGAGGCTGTGATGATGAGTTCTTAGTTCTTCAATCCATCTAGCGGTGAGTGTTACTGATTATTTTGGCTATTCATTTCCATGTTGACCTTCCCTATTCGCTTTGAGGTGACGGTAGCGTTCTTTAAGTCGATTGTAAGATCGGCGCTAATGTGCTTGATGAAAGAGTTGTCATTGTGAGAATTATCGGATGTTTCTGGCAGTGGTAGTTTTGAATGGATTATATTCTTATTGCGAGCTTCTTGGTCGGATTTTTCTTTATTGATGACAGATGGTAAGGATGTCTCATTTGAACACGGGGGATTTTTGAAGAGCGAAGCAAATGTTTTCGTTTGTATTGGAGGAACTTGTGAGCTGGTTAGGTTATTAATCCTTTCTTTTAATTACTTCTTTAGCGGAGAGATCAAGCAGTCAAAAAGAGTTGGAGGGACTATAGTTATTTGTATTGACCAGCACCAAATATTGTACACAAACGATAACTAAATTAGGGGAATACTCGGGCGTTGCTTCTATGTATACTATAAATCTCCCTAGCAAAAGGCCTATTTTACAATTAATTAGTTTATCAATAACTATTTATTTTGTTGTCAAAGTTTGTTGGAACCAATTAATTTCAAATTTCACAATAAACCTAGCTCTAAAATATCTCAACTAAACTATCATTTTCCTATCGATCTAATCTTAACTGGGTGAGGTGATTTTAGCATCACCTAAAGACATAATAGAACTATTTTCAGATTCTAAGTAGGTATTAATCACTTATCTATATACTACAGTTAAATTTGTCATGTGCTCTCATTATTATACCCTGGATCACGCCTCGTTTTAACTAACTTATTTTAATAAAAATTGTGCAGACAAAAGTGAAATATTTTCTGACTCAAAATTCATTGCTGAATTTAAAAATATATAAATTTAAAAAATCGACGTGTAGTTTTTTAGTTATGCAGAAAAATCGATGTCTGTGAAAAAACAATCTATTTCATATTTAAATATTTTACAAGACTTAACCAAAATATGTGCGGAGAAAAGTTATATATCATCTGATTCACAATTTAATACGGAATCCAAAAATGTATGCATTAAGAAAATCGGCGGTGTACTTTTTAAGATATGCAAAAAAAATGGATATATATATTTTGAAATATTCGATAAAGCTTATATATGTAGTACCAACATTTGTATAGAGAAAAGTTATATGTCATTTTACTCATAATTTAATGAAAAATTAAATGTACGCAGCGGGGAAGTTATAAACTTACTTTTCATTATATTACAAAGAACAATAACTGAACATTTTCCAAAAGCAAAATATGTAGGTTTATTAAAAATATAAATGAACATTTATAAAATATGTATAATTTAATGGTCAAATCATAGGTGTCTGTTTGCATAGTTGTGCACTGCTTTGAAGATTTGAAAACCAAATTTGGTGTCATTGAGGTGGGAAACTTTATATAAGTCCCATGTTTTGGCAAAGTCATAATGAACTGCCTCCGACGCTTGTTCAGACCAATGAGCTAAGCCAAGCCCATGTGAATCACAAAATTGAGATATGTGATCAAAAATTGCATGTATCTTTGGAGTTATGCGGATATTTAGCTTTAGGAAGCACATTTTGAATTCAGAAATGAACTGTTTGTAATCAGGGCTGAGTGTTTTGCCATAACATGCATGAATCACTTTTTTTAATGTTTTGAAAGTATAAATATAATCTGTCCTTGGGCAATCGAGATTTTCCAGCAAGTGAAGATTGTTCAGCAATTTAATACAACTGTTTCCTTTGAATACATGACAAAGAACATCCCATTTGTCGACATCAACCCATAGTAACGTTAGTGAATTGAAAAGTAAAGCAACTGGTCCAGTAAGTAGATGTAGTTCTGGTGGAGGAATGTGCTCGATAATTAAAATGCTCGAAGACTGCCATTTGTTCGAAGATTGCCTGAATTTCCTAGTAGCATATTTGATTTTGAAACGTCACACCATGTACATGGATGAGTTAATGCATGATTCATTAACCCGCAAACTATGTTTGCCAGCTTCAGGTCAGTGGCAATCGTGAAAGGTAAGCTGATGGTTTCAAGTTTAAGTTGCTCAAAAACAATTTTCACAATCCTGTAGTTCTCTGGAATATTTGGTACAAGTCCAATTATGAAGAGTTTTTTCACACTTGTATCAAAAGATGATTTGGCAGCTACTCCATCATCATAAGTTTGCCTTTTTTCTTTGTAACGATTTCACCACCATCCACACCTATTTTAGCATTTGTGTAAGTCTTTTGTCGCACAGACTGGATATAATCGATCAATTTATTTATGTCATTGCAAAAAGAAATAGGTCTTGTTTCCATAACTTTGTTTTCTTTCCCACGATTGTCTTTGTCTTTGATCAAAAAAGATTCATATTTAAGGGAAAAGAGATCATCACTCCGATGATCATTCTCTTGAAGTTTCGATTTATGATTAGAAGTTGCAGTTCTCAGGTGTGTAGCAAGCTGAAGAGTTTGTTTGTTGCTGAGGTTCAAATTTGTTTGTATTGAGGATATTGATTCTGAAGAAATGACGGACTTTGAACTTGTTGGAGATTGTAAAGTGACAGTAGTAGGACGACCAGACACATTTGAAAGTGTCGTAAAATATGAATCATTTTCACTTGATAATCTGCGAATGATACCTGATGCAAGCTGTTCTTTACAGTTATTCCCATAATCTGACAGATTTTGTAGATTTTAAACTCCATTTGTTTGAGTACAATTATGTGGCTTACCACGAGATAATTCTGAAAGGTAAATACTGCACAAACGCATTAGTGTTGGTATCCTACTATCCTTATTTTCAATAGTTGAAGATCGACCAACTTTGTGTCTCATAGGTAAGGCAAGTAGATCCAGCAGATTCACTTAATTGCTTTGGAATGGATGTTGCTATAGAACATATAATGCATGAACAGTTTATTGATGATGTCCTTGTAACCATTTTCAGTCTACTAGAAATATGAGTATAATCATATAAATCCATACGTCTTTTGAATATCCCTCTGTCATATTCACTTGTATTGCAAAAAACAGATGGCAACCTTTCATCATGTCTGTCAATACCACTAATAAAATCTGTTTCAATAACCCATAATTTTGCTTCGGTTATAGTTTTCATTACTTTTGTTTTTCCCATGCAGAGTAAGTAGGCACACTTTTTTTCTGCATTCCTCATGACTTGGCATTATAATAAATAATAAATTCAAATGGCTGCAGTTGCACGATGGACAGCTGAACAAGTGTTTAGTTAAGTTTTAAAACATACAAATGCGTGCAAATTTCAATGCATACGCACATAAAAATGTACAAAATGTATCAAATCTGTGTGGGACATTTGATTTTTTCTGTATATCTTGAAAAGTACACCGCCGATTTTCCCAATGCATACATTTTTGGATTCAGTATTAAATTGTGAATTAGATTATATATAATGTTTTTCCGCATATATTTTGGTTTAAAAGTCTTGTAAAATATTTAAATATGAAATAGATTGGTTTTTTTCACATATATCGATTTTTCTGCATAACTAAAAAAACTACACCGTCGATTTTTTTAATTTATATATTTTTGAATTCAGCATTGAATTTTAAGTCAAAAAATATTTCACTTTTGTCTGCAAAAATTTTTTTTGAAGAGGCGTGGGATGTTATATTTACTTTGTCAACATGAATATTTGCTCTCCAAGTAATTATTTTAAACTGTTTCGTATTTGGAATTTAAATTAATCTTAGTGCATAAAGGCAGACTTCTAACTATCAATCCTATCTTATTTATAATATTTATGAATTCCTGACTGACATACAAACTGACTCCTATCGTACAGTTATCTATTGAGCAATTAACTTCTCCATATTAAAGCTATACACAGCATACGAATCATATCTTAAACATACAAACTTCATATTTTATCAATTTTCCCAAGGTCCCGCCCTATTCAACTGAATTCGCTAACCCACCGTATATTACATCATCATGTTCAAAAAATCCTGAGACGTTCCTACTTCTCTGTAATGCTGCTTCTTGTTTTACTGTCCCTATTGTTAATTGCTTCTTCCGAAACGATATTATTAGATTTAGTACTGGTATCATTAATTGCTAATAGCCTGTGTTCTTGTATGTGTACATGTATCTGGTTACTAGCATCACTCTTATTCAGCAATTGATCGAATACTGAATAAATATAGCTGGATAACAAGCTGTATACGAACTTCTATTGCATTAATTTCCGCCGTGAATCTATAAATCATTATAGACTCTAAGGCGTTACCAGCTACTTCCGGAAACGCTTTTTGGGCCGTTTTTCTAACTGGCTTCTCCAGATCAGTGTATGACTCGTGGCTCTTTTGAGACAGCATTTTGAAGTCCAATTTATGTTTGGCCGCGCCTGGATGGCCTCCTATTTGTTACAGGGCTTCCATTTGCTCGTCTGCTGATGAGTTATTTATTTCTACTTTGTCGCTCACACTCTCAAGGGTTGAATCGTCTACCTTTTTCAGGATCGTTCTAACCCTCTGCGGCTCCGTTATCTCCTCGGGCATTTCCATTAATTCGAAATTCACCCTGGTTTTGAATGCGTCAAAGTCTCCTTTTGAGGCATTAAACAGCTTATCGTGTGCTGTTCTCCCGGGCAACGCCTGCATCTCTCTTACCCTCACAGCGTTGCTCCTTTCTCTCCTCTCTGCTTTGTCCCTGGTTCCATTCGGCCAACGTAGCTCTCAATTCTCCGAATGCGGTAGTGATTTGATCCATATTAAATTGGTGCTGATGAGATCCGAGTTGCATATACTGTCACTAGAGATTTCAAGTTCGAACTTTTAGCATAGTCACCATGTAGTGGTCTCGTGGAACCAGGGATTCGGGACGTAGGAGAAGCGGGCTTTTATGGGATCGTATCTATGATTTTACTGTTGCATATTCTCGATCGAGTCTATGATATAATAAAACATAAAGTTACCTCTTTAGTGGAGAGATCAAGAAGTCAAAAGTTTGAGGCAATATCTTATTTGTATTGACCAGCACCGTCCAAATATTGTACACAAATGATAACAGAATTCGGTGAATAATCGGGTGTTTATTTCGTGTTTCTGCATACAGAACTAAAATGCTCCACTAAATGCTTTTTAAATGTTGGCAATATTTTTTTGAACTCATTTTATATGTGTATCAATATTGACCTACCTGATTTTTGGAATTCCTCATTTAAAATATTTTATTATTAAATAATTATATAATATAACTAACCGAATTCTAATTTTGTCCCAAGTACTTGAAAAGCAGTTTTACGGTTCTGATCTGGCAAATTAATAAAGATCGGAGATGTGTACGTGTGCCCGTGCAATTAAACTGATGTTTGTGCATGAGGTATTATATTGTGTTTTTTACACAGTTGAAATTGTCCCAGTCAGGATTCTGATCTCATTTTCTCGATTTTGTCGATCAAAATATTCCTTGAACTTCCATGAACTTCCTTGAATGTACATGTTGTATCTATCAACATTAATTTATTGTTCAACTTCAAAAATAATAAACCTATTTTTCAATGCCAATGTTTGGTTGGTACCAGAGCTATACTTGAATAAAAGCTTACATAACTTTATCTAACATTTACTGTACCTTACTAAATAATATTGGATTTGATAATTACAAATTGCTGCTCCATATTATGTGGGATACCTATACATAATGTTTTATAAAGTCGACGTCGAACTCTCGGAATGTGTGGACATTGAATATGAAGGTATTATCTTCAGCCATGCTTGGTCCTATGGCGGGGTCTCAATACTGGACAGAAAACTATTTAAGCACATTTATTAAAACGAGTACATCACTCAGTACAAAACCCACATACATTTATGATAGAGAGCTGATATATTTTATTATTTAAAAAAATATTTATCGATGTGAGAGTTTTTCACTTAGATTTCAACAATGAAATTAGTTTTCAAATATACCTACCTCTGTCTGCAAAGTCTGCGTGCGTAGAATGTACATTTAGAATAGAACAACTGTCGAGCTGAACTAGAGAACCAAACAATTACAATGGAGAAATCTATCCAATATTCGACAGCTGCTTTTTCTGCGCCGATCTTCTCGGTTAAGTTCATTTCCATGATCATGCAATTGACAATTTCTTTTATCTTAAATCTCAAATTACCTACGAGTGCCCTCTGACTTTTGAAGTAAACTAACTTGATCATTTATGCTCCCATTTTCTGCTACTGTACATCGTATTTGATAGCGTAATATAATGTTATTTCTGTGTATTTCACTGAATTACAGTATTCTATTGCTTCTTGAAAAATTTCGTGCAGCTGATTTTACATCAACACACCAGTCAATATAATATGAACCAATCCTTTTACATATATCAGGTTGAAAATATTCTTAAATAAAATACTCAGTCGCTCAAGATAGAATGATTATCTCATTGTTATAAATCGTACCTACTAATGCACGAATACTTTTCAGACAGAGGGGTATAAGTTATCTTGAATGGCGATTTAAGTTATCAATTATAAAAAAATATTTGTTGTTAATTGGCAATAAAATAAAATAATTAATTGATGATTAAAAAGGGAAATCATCCTTGAACCGATCGTTACTGCATCTATCTACATAATTTGCTTTTGGTTCTGGTCAAACTTCGTAATGAAGCAAACTGTGAGGGGGAGGAGGGGATTATTCGCAGGGAAAACGGAGAACTGGAATTAATCAAATTTCAGTCAGACAGATTCTAGTTAATAAATTAATACACTGAATTTGAAGATGTCGTGTTGGGAGTAATGTGAAGTGTGGAAAAGTACTTCATTTTTGAATTCGAATGTGTAACAGACTATGCTGGACTATGTTGTCCTAACTTCTGGTTGCAGTAATGAACAAAACAGTAAACTTAGTAAAAGTTCCCTTTTCAAAATATTTATTTTAAAAACTTGAAATGTTGATGTTAATATGGCTATTATATACTTGGTTACCAAGAATGCAGTTGCATGTTTCATTTTGTTAATATTACTAACATCATGTGTTACGCGTTGAGACGTCAGACAGATTCTAGTTAATAAATTAATACACTGAATTTGAAGATGTCGTGTTGGGAGTAAGGTGAAGTGTTGAATAGTAGTTCATTTCTGAATTCGAATGTGCAGTAATAAATTAATGCAACCGTCCAATTGACTTGAAGGATCAAATCAGTACTATAGATCTTACCGTCACCGTTTCGTGATTGATATTCCTTATGTTTACCTAATAAACTGTGTTAAATTTTGTTTTGGATGCCACACACCATGGGGTTGTGTATGAACGTTATCAGATGTGGAATCAGACAGATTCTAGTTAATAAACTAATACACGGGATTTGAAGATGTCTTGTTCGGAGTAGTTTTGAGAAGTAGTTCATTTTTGTTGAATATGCAACAGACTATGCTGGACTATTTTGTCCTTCTAATTGCAGTAATGATGCAACCACTCAATTGACTTGAAGAATCACATCGGAACTGACTATCTTATCTTCACCCTTCCGTGATTGACATTCCTTATGTGTATCTAATACATTGTGTTGATAGTCCAAGCAGGCTACCTAAACATTATTACAATGTGCAACTAACAGACACAGGACTTTTTTGTTCATCCAGTTGTCACAGATCATTTTGTGTGGTTGAAATCCGAACTTTTTGGCAAACTGAACAATTATGTAATATATGAATATAAGTATAGAAAATCTAGGACCGCTGTGGTCCAAATTTCAGTTATCTACGTTACGGTATTTTGAAGTGTAGGCGACCGGGCTATGTCGTTCATCAACACCGTTTCATGCAGGGGCAGCATTAGAATGGGAAAATTTAATTTTGGTGTTCTGTTGATTCAACAAAATCTATTATAATTTTTTGTATTCGAATGTACTAGGTTTGTTGACCTCCTTATTTCATCAAATCCGGGGGATGTTATCGGATGTTATCGGATATGAATCAATAGATTTCAGTTAAAACTGTTGATCCAAATTGCAGGGATTCACGTTTCTATATTTTAATTTTTGGCTACGTAACTTACAGGTGCTGGACTGTTTTGTCTATTTGTAATTGCACCAATACCAGCTATGTGTTCTGACTATTGATTAATTATTATAGGCACAATCAAAATTAATAATACGATATCAGAACTGCATAGGTATATGTTTTGATTCACAATGTTGTAGGATTAAGGTTGTTAAATTTATTTGTTGGTATTAAAATGTTCAACAAATGCAGTGCTGTATTTAAATTGGCAACAGACGCTGGACATCTTTGTTCTCGAACTGTTGCGGCAAACTGAACAATCAAGTTGATGAATCTAGGACCACTGCTGTCCCAATTGCATCTGTCGACATTTCTGTATTGTCGTGTATATATAAGACACTGGACTGCTTTGCCTATCCAGTATCA
>JAYRCC010202182.1:0-10226 GCA_036026455.1 Americanaplana fernaldi | reverse complement strand
TGACAGTTGAAATGAACAGTTTTATGAACTTTCGAATTTATAATTCAAGCAAATATCAGTTGCGATATCTCATATATGGGTAATTTTCTAAAAAGGGGAAATTGTCCCTAAAACATAACGTGAGACACATGCCTCCCCTAAAAGGTTGTTTTTGTACAAATATCGTATAGTTAGCTATCATAGATTTAAGCCATCGCTCTTCTAAAAAAAATAAGGTACACTGATATGTTTATAAATGTCTATTGAGCCAACGATACTAGATTTTATCCACTGAAATGTCCCTAAGAACACACACTGTACATAACTCTATTAATTTTGTGATTGAAATACGTGATTAATTTTTTTTGTGATTGTTGGAAACTTTACAAAGCATAATGGTAAGTCAATTTGATTATTATTTTGTTATTATAATACTACCCATAACTTTTTTTGTTATTACTTTATTTTCAAGCAATTTTATAGAAATAACGTGACATACATCGTAGTATAAAACAGACTATGAAACAAAGTATACCTTGATACTTCATAAACATATTATCTAAATACTAATGTTTTAACATGTTTAGCACGGTTCGTGTATAGTCTTTAAATATGAGTACTATTTATATGCAAAGATAAAAGAGTCATTTTGTCCCTAAAAGTAACGTGACATACACATTATTCGAAACTAGCTTACTATTACATACTACATTTTCAAGCATGTTAGTTGTATTTTTATCAAATTTCATTTGGACTAGTAAATATAAATGCATACGTAACCATTTCAAACAATTTGTTTATGTAAAAAATATATTAGTTGTATGTCACGTTATTTTAGGGACATGCTATGATTTTAATTTATAGGGTCGCTCTAACTGTTTAGTCGATTTTCTGGGAAATATTTAGGTTTGGGGCCATCCATATAGTGCGCATACACCATTTGTGACTTTTTTGGACCCCCACCCCCTGGTGCGTGCGTATTATATGGATGGTGCTTTATATTGCCTAAACTAATGGTTTACTTTACGTATCAAAATTTACTATAATAGAAAATCAGTCTTGTAAAGCCTTTTCAATGGTTACTTGAGAGGATAAAATATGTCCAACTTATTTTTAAACATTATATGCAATCCCAATAACTTTGTACTAGAAAATATATTAGTATGTATGTCACGTTATTTTAGGGACATACACTGATTCTAATTCATAGAGTCGCTCTAACTGTTTAGTCGATTTTCTGGGAAATATTTAGGTTTGGGGTCATCTATATAGTGCGCATACACTATTTGTGACTTTTTGGACCCGCACCCCCTGGTGCGTGCGTACTATATGGATGGCCCCTTTATATTGCCTAAACTATTGGTTTAGTTTATATATCAAAATTTACTATAATTTGAAATAAGTATTTAAATACGTATTCATAGTATTATTATTATTAATGTGTTTATTTTATAGTAAAACTTAAATAGAAACCAGGGCTTCTAATTAAATAGAGAATATGGTATTATGTTATATTTTTATCACATTTTCAAGAAATCAGTAGATAGTGAAACAAAACTATATTACGACAACATATCTTTCGATAAACTATATTTGTATGTCACGTTACAAAATGGCACAGCGTCTATATATTCAATATTATCTTTATGAGAAGCCCAGTCACTTATTAACCCCCCATCCGCCCCCGAGTCCATGACAAACCCCCTCCCCCGACAAAATCCCCCACGACATAATCCTATGATAGCTATACAAAAAAAGAGCTATGACCTCGAATCTTCGGGAAATAGTCGAATAGTCGTATTATATAAAAAGTCGTAGGTATATTAAAAAGTCATATATTAAAAAGTCGTATAGAAAAAGTCGTAAGTAAAAAGTCGTAAAATTAAATTAGTCGTAAGTAAAAAGTCTTATACAAATAGTCGTATTCTATAAAAAGTCGTATATTAAAAAATCGTAAGTTAATAATAAAAAACATAGTTTTGAAAAAATAAAGAGCGATTATAAATTTTTAGGTACGACTTTTTAAATAAGACTTTTTACTTACGACTAAAGTATGTACGACTTTTTAATATACGACAAAATATATATACGACTTTTTGTATACGACTTTTGGTATACAACTTTTTATATACGACTTTTTAAATAAGACTTTTTACTTACGAATAAATTATGTACGACTTTTTATATATTACGACTTTTCACTATAGATCCCGAATCTTCACACGATTGTTAATCGGTATAGGAGACATATAACACAACTCCCCCCCCCAAAAAAAATAACAATATAATAGAAACCCAATTTCTAATAGCAGTCCATTCGACTAGTAAGTAAAATTTAAATAGAAACCAGGGGAAATATGGTAATCTGTTAATTTGCGATAATCTTATTTACATAAAACAGTATTAATACAGGCTATAAAACATTTTCAGAAACTCCGAGAAGGCAAGGATGTCAGAACACGCCGAAAAATAACTGCGCAGCGATCAACACGGATTCTTAGAGTATCAACACAAACGTCCAACAAAACTCAAAATAAAAGCCGATCAGCTATATATAGAGACAAATATCGGAAAGAACATCCTGAGATATTTGAAAGTATTAAAGAAATGCATGCATTAACAGCAAAGTTAAGTCGCATTAGAACTAAGCAGAATGAAAGTCAAGAAGATATTGAACGTAGAAGAGAACAGGGCAGAAAGCGTGCACAAAAGTTTAGGGACAAGAATCAAATACCTACTAAGAAACTCAAAGTTGATAAACCCAAACCTATTAAAGATATGTCGAAAGAAGAAAAACAAGTTTATGAAAGAGAGAGAAAAAAACAATGGCGCAAAAGCAAAACATTAGTGAAAAATATCACATATGAAAAGTTATTATCTGAAATCGAAGATACGAGAACTAATGTTGAAGTAGACACGTCAATTTCAGAACCTGCTCCTTTAGCTTTAGTACCTGTCCCTCTAGTTTCAGAACCTGTCCCTCTAGTTTCAGAACCTGTCCCTCTAGTTTCAGAACCTGTCCCTCTAGTTTCAATTGCTCTACCTGCAGCCATCCATTGTAATAAAAATACTGTACGCTACAATGCACACAAGATAAGAAAAGTGTTGTCACCTGACACTAATATTGCATCAGAAGCACTTATGCATATATTGTCTCGTTTGTCTCCAAGCAAGAAGGAAATATTAAGAGGTTCTGGTTTTAAATTTCCTGAAGATAAGGGTAATATTAAAAATACTGAAACAGCCCAAGTTATTGAAACATTTCAAAAAGCGTTTATTGAAGGTCAGAAAAAGAATAAATACATTGTAGCCCATGATCTTCATAAGAAAAAACTACTTTTTCATGGTACTATTAAACGGTTAGCTGCACGAAGTGGAGTAAGTGCAAAAATTTTGCACAAAGCCAAACGGGGTATACTTTCTTTGACTAAATTACCTAGAAGGAGGCAACCTCTTCCAGCTGCAGTCAAAAATAAAATAGTTGAATTTTTTCAAAGTCATTTGGTCTCAAGACCAATGCCTTGTAAACAGAGAAACAAGAAAAAGAATGAAGCAGTTTTTGTATTGGAACATACAATCAAGGATTGTCATAAAATATGGCAATCTTATGCACATGAGTTTGCCGAAGACAATAACACCTGCACCGAAAACTGCTCCTGTAAAGTGAGTTTTTCTTCATTTTACAGAAACAAACCTAACAATGTTCGGATAATAAATTTAACAGACTTTGCGCAATGTTTATGCAAGTCTTGTTTAAATTTACATTTAGCAATTGATTCTATCGCACTAAGACTGAAGAGAAAAAAACTATTTCAATAAGCTCAGATTTTGCCGAATTCGCTTACATCTTTAATCTCTGAGACATTATGTCATACAGAAAATGGCTCTTGGAAAATTAACTGCGTTGATAGAAATTGCCCTGATTGTGGTATTCACATGTTGGAGAAAAAATGTGAACCTTTGCTGGTGATGGATGATGAGATCAGTTACATGAGATGGGAGAAAGCACAAGTGGCTGTTCCGGTAAAAGTTCAGAAAGATAACGGTAGCTGTGACACAGAAAAGAAGATGATTACCAAAGACAGTTTCGTAAAATACACTGGCACTATAAAATCCGCAGTTGAATATGTTCTCACTACCATTCAAGGTCATGCCATTCATCTGTTTACTTCTTACTGGCAACAAGAACAACTTAGACTTTTAGCAAAGAAGTTACCAAGAGGAATGGTATTACTGGTTGTGGACTACAGCGAAAATATTGCTGCTACCTCCAGACTGCAGCCACAATCCTCGCACTATCTAAAATCGCAATTCACATTATTTCCTATAGTGGCCTATTATTATGACAATGACTCCAATATATCACTCGTGAAGAAATTTGTATAATTTCTGATAATTTAACTCATTCTGTTGAAAATAGTGAGTTTTATATTCAGAAGGCAATGACTCATCTACGAGATACCAGACACGTTACCTATGAAAAGATAATGATAGCATCAGACCGCTCTGCCATGCAATTCTCTAATGGCACTATGGCCAATTTCATTTCAAATGAACCAGGCCGAGAACATCATTTCTACGGAGCCAGACATGGCAAAAACCAGTCGGACACGGCAGGAGCTAATGTGAAAACATGGTTACTTAAAGAGACCTTACGTAAAGATATTATTGTGCAGGACATTCAAAGTCTTGCGTCATGTCTGAGTCTTATGCCACCAGGTTCCTCAAGACGAACAATAATACCAATATTGCAATCGATGATATTGAATGCCAACCTGGTAACGGCAAACATAGACTTCCAGGAATAAAATCTTGGCATGTAATCAAAGCGGAAAAGAAAGGAGAGGTCATGGTTCGACGGTTTAGCTGTTTTTGTGAGATGTGTTTACAAGGACGTCACGACCTATGTTTCAATTCCAGTGTTGTTGATCAATTTGTTAAACAAGCCGTCATTCCCGTGATTAAAAAAATTGGCAAGACAAGTAAACCCAAGCAAACGAAGGTACAGCCACCAAAAAAGAAGGCTGCAAACATCACCCCACCTCCTCCGCAGGATGTAATTGGCGAAGACCAAAATGAGTGGATCAACGACGAAAAGTTGGTGCTTCACCATTTTGCAAATAATATTGTTATATCTAGATTTCCTAATGATAGACAAATTTTATCATTTTCCAAAACATCAGGAATCTCTCGTCTCAGACTCATAATGATTCTCAATAAATTAATGAGACCTGAGTAAACTATCAAAATCCCATATAACTATTTATGTTCAACATTTTGTTAAGATATATGGTAGGTAAATATATGACAATTTCATATATTACGATATACAGATCATATTATGGTATGATAATAATTTCTAATTATATTAAAATAATATATTTTAATATAATTTAATAATAATTAATTTAGTTTAATTATTTATAGCTAATACATTTTATTCTTTGTTGCTAATATGAGTATATTATAAGTATACTCGTTTATATTGAAATTATATATAATGTGTTCATTTGACATTTTGTTCAATTTGATATAATGTTTATTATATCATTAAAGTAATAGTTTGTTCTATACAACTTTAGTAACACTAAAATATATTTGAAATGATATAAATAAAACCAAAATATTACTATTTTAAATGTTTCGAAATATGTTCCCATATATAACGTGTGAGACATTATAGGTTATTTCAGTTAATAACTAATGTTAACTATACTATTTACGATCATTTGGTTTTATTATTTCATAGTAATCTATTCTGGTGTTATTATATATTTTCATGATAATAATCTATCATTTGTGTATTTTTTCTAGAACATTTTCATGATAGTTATATTGTATCCATTTGTTTGATATAATATTATTGTACCACTTTTTGAATTGTTTGTTGTAACATATTTATACTATGTATACACCTTTGATAAGAGTAAACTATATTTGTAACAAATTATGTTATAAATAAAAACCAAAATATTACTATTTGAATTGTTTGAAAACATGTCCCTAAAAATAACGTGAGACACATTTTTTATATAGATATTACTTTCAAGGTAAAAACAATATAGATTTGATTAACTAGATTTATTTCAAATAGAAGTACTACATACTATATTATTCATCTAATATTTAATTTAGCTATTTTTCTAAGTACAATAAAACTTTTTAAATTAAATATTTCATCACCAGTTGTTCATCGTAGAAACATCAAAATGATACACAATAAAATACTTTTTTAGTCTCAAGATTTTTATTTTCATGAAGTATATTTTTCAACTGATAAATAGTAGAACAAATACAATAATATAATTTCTAATAACTACAATATAATGAATCATTTTCATTAAATGTCCCTAAAAAATAACGTATGAGACAGAGTCCATTGGATAAAAATATCTTAAAACCTATGTCTATTTGGTTAAGCAAAGTGAATATTTCTAAAATTATAATAAGATTGCAAAATACATAGAATATAAAAAATGCAATATTCAGAGATCTAAATTTCATCCTCTCAATTTTTACTGAAAACGCTTAAATGCCCGTTTTTAGAAAAAGACTTTACTTATGCTTTATATTTTATTCAAGTACCTAATCGTAATGTGAATTCACTCTGTGAAAAATGTTCAGTCGACCCCAAACGCCTAGCCTGGATTTTTCAGCGATCACTTGACAGATTAAATCTCGTACCCACACACGAAATCCTTGTGCATTATTAAATAATAATAATTTGTCAAACTAATAACAATTTCTGTGTCAACCGTTATTGCAAAAATAAACATACTTTCTATTGTTTTATCTGTGAATTGTTTACATTTTCGGAGAATTTTAATGCTACACAATTATTAATATGGATAATAGACAACTCACCTAGATTCAAATGTTGACTGTGCCAGTTTATCTTAGGTGACCAATTTTGTTAGTTGCAGCGGTATAGCGTAGGTAATGTATGTATGATATGAAAGACGGGTATCTTGAGATGAAAGCTTTGTGGTGTTATTATAGCTGTACAGAATTCATGTACATACATTATAATATGTAAGTACGTAGGTATACATATACGACCTATATAGCTACATATATTATAGATATATGCGTATATGCCGTAGCTAGAGACAAGAATGCCACTGTGATCTATGCTGTAATCGAAGAAATCATTGACATCGTCATCAATGTGTATAAATTACACATGTGCCTGTATTGTGATCAATTTAAGGTAATGATATGCAGCTAATTCGTATTGTGTCACACCGCGAGATCCAGTAGCTACTTACTATTATTGTTTATATATTATGTGTCTAGCGTAGGTATGTAGGTAGTTAAGTTTGGCTCGAATCGTTGGGGGTGGCCACTGTCCTCTGTACAGTATTGTAGAGATGGGTTGTTCCTATATACAGCCCCTTTGTGTATTCTGAAAGAATGCGGTGTAGCCTAGAGACGGATATGTAAAATAACAGAAAGGATACCTATAATATAGACGGGGCCTTTCACAAACAATTTGTACAAAATGATCACATGTAACGAACCGCACCATGTATGTAGTTAAGGCTTCCAAGGGCCAATTACAAGCAGCTATACTATGTACACATTCACAAATAATATGTTAGTATGTATGTTAAAATAGTGTCATTTATTATCACAACAATTGACCATTATTCGGAATTGAAAACCCAAAGGTATAAGGTATCGATGATACACAATTATTATAGTTGGTGGTGATGATAGTAGACGTAGTACAACAACTGATGCTATGATTAAAACGTGGGTTTGCCACAGCCACGTTTTCACAACATAGAAAAGTAAGCAAACCAGGAAAATTCGGTCGTGTAGAGTGAATTTGTTGTTCCCATATGCTCGCCATGTGCTTGATGCCCAATGTCACTTGGATTACAAAAATAAGAATAGGTGAGGACGATCACTATCGCTATACTGGTTCAATTTCCTATAGATAAATACAATATAATGTACCTATATTATCGAAAACAGAATATGTAGGTAGGACGCTATATGTCAATAGGTAGGTACATGTAAAGAAACAAATTCTGATCCTGCGATTCTTGATCGGTGGTATACCTATATGTACAAACGATATGGTTGCAGGAGATGTCTGCGATGAACAGTTCGTTGACCTTCTTGCTATGCAGAGGGTGTTTTCTCTTCAACGTTTCGCATTTCACAGGTGCCTATAGTAGGGTAGGCATATTATGTACATAGTACAATATAGAATGGGATGTATAGACACATTGGTTTTATCGACCATGCAAACTAAATTAATGTACCTACATCCAAGTAAAACACCCAGTAGGTACTGTAGGTAGCGCTCTACAACACATGTTGACTAAAAGGTTATGAAGATTAGATATGTCGGAGCAAGTTGTATCACCGTGTATAATTATACCTAGGCAATCATTGTAATATAAGAAACATGCCTTCTATATTTATTGGCAAATGTGCTGGGGTCCCCCTCACTTTGACCTACATATTAAAAGTAGATTATCAATGTATATATTATGTATAGTAGATAGAAAGGGTAGGACGGTATAGACAGAGAACGACGAATCAACAGTGGAGTGAAAAGGGGAATTTCATCGATATTAATGGATAACACGCTGTCGACGCATGACAACTACCTTTTGCTGTTTGAATGATTGTTTGTCTGTCCATTTCTCGGCTGTCTATATCGTCTACTTGTCTGTCTGTCTGCACACAATATTTAACCTTAAATCAGCTGTTCAAGTTCTTATTTTCTCCAGAGCCAATCACATTCGTTTTATATAGTTATAGTTCTATTAATATAAATATAAACCCAGGAAAAATATAATTGTTTCTTTAAATGTTAATTAATTTATAAAATACAAAAATCAAAATAGAGTAAAAATACACGAGTGCGGCGTAGTAAATAAAAATAAATTATTTTATCAGAAATATTTCCGTTGCATATGCAACCTCGTCAGTTGATGACGTACATGTAAATATGTAAATTCGAATTTATTTCTTTATTTAGACCAAGTTTTATTAACTACGCCGCCCTCGTGTTTTTTTACTCCATTTTGATTAACTATGCTGCGTGAGCAACACCACCGTTTAACGTAAAATACAAAAAGTTTAGATTTAAATATGAAGGTACATAATTTGCAATTTTGAAGTTCGATTGAAAATTCAGTTTCGATGTTTAAAATTTAAAGTTCACTCGAACATTTAGCTCGGCGAAATTTTAATTTTTCTGTTTTATTTTTTTAAAATAATCGACTCGTCATTATAAATAAAGATGATAATATCTTTTCACTGTTTTATAAAATGTTAAATGCAGTATAGAATAAATAATATTTTATTTATTTTATTATATTATATGTAGGTACATATATATAGAGTAGGTATAATATAGACTACAGCTATTTTAAAATGTGCTCGTTTTCATAAATATGAATCGAACTTTCAATTAATCCTCAAGTTTGTCGAACTCATTCACTCTTTAAATCGAATCGAAGATTCAAACTTATTTAGCCATTCATTTTGTCATTAATTATAATTTTTGTTAAAATTTTATTCAACTAATTTATAATATAACACTAAAATAATACCGGTCGTATATTTAAATAACACATGTTCAATATTAAAGAAAAGAATCATTAATGCGTCCTCTACTATACGATGGATCGAAGGTCGGTAGCTTCAGTCAGATGATGATAGTCGAGTTTTACCGGTATGATCTGCGTATCCAAAGAATTTAATGATGAAGATCGCTAGCTGTGGAAGGCAAGATGCCAGATGGATTATATACTGATGTTCACGTGTCATAGAATGTTCTGGCTAAACAGGTCGAGGAGAAAGGCATTTATCCAAACATTGTATACATGCCAGCCAGTTAAGGGAATGTAGAGTGTGAGAGTCTTTCAGCGCATTGCGCAGACTGTGCACATGGCTTCATAACATATGCTCCTAGGCTTGGCAATGTTACACAGGGACTTTGTGGGAAATTGAAATGTCATATTTTTAATAGATATGATCCCACAAGATCCAAGAGAATCTTCAAATGATCTCTTTAACTGAATTAGTCTTTGATTAGTTGTAAATTGTTCTACTATTACATATATACATAATATGCAGATATATATTGATGATATTGCTACTTCTAACCTTTATGATTTTTCACTTATTGCTAAAGGTATTTACCCAAAAGAACTTACCCTAGAAAAATGTACTTCTGATAAATTACATGACACTTTTCTTGATGTGGATGTTCAGGTTCTTAA
>JAYRCC010201071.1:0-10227 GCA_036026455.1 Americanaplana fernaldi | reverse complement strand
TAGTATTCAAGTGATTTCAGCATAGTATTCAAGTGATTTCAGCATAGTATTCAAGGGATTTCAGCATAGTATTCAAGGGATTTCAGCATAGTATTCAAGTGATTTCAGCATAGTATTCAAGTGATTTCAGCATAGTATTCAAGGGATTTCAGCATAGTATTCAAGTGATTTCGGCGTGGTTATGCTGTTGGCTATCGAAAGCGAAGTTATCGGTTGTAGAAGTTGTCACAAAATTGCGAGTCCCTACCAGATAGACTAACAAGTAGAGACTTGCCACTCTATTATATTCTTGTCTGCCAGCCAGCTAAACAATCAACAATATTTAATCGATGAAAGTTGAAGACATTACAGTTAATGTTGGTAAAACATTACATTTTGTTTTTTATTATTACTTAGCAACTATACTACCTATAAAATTCATTTTTAATTTGTTGGAAAGAAAACCGTCTGATGATCTCGTATATCATTTTAAAAATAAAGTCATTTTACGAAATAAATTAGCAGCATCAAATTTTACCTATTTTAATAATAATATGTATGCATGTATGTATATTTGTATGTTTGTATATTACTATAATAGGTACATATATATAATACTAATTTTTAGAATTACCCCCGTTTTATTTTTCAGTATTTCTCAGTAACTAAACTACCGACAAAAGTCACTATTAATTTAGTAGGCATTCTGGTCATACTGAAAATCATTTTAAAAGGAGTATACATTATTTTATTAAATAAATGAGTAGCATCGACTTAACCTATTTCTTATAGAAATATTTATTTTCATAATCAATTTTCTGTTATTTCATAAGATAATTTTTTCAGGTGAGAGAAACATTTTGTTTATTGCATTTCATACAAAGAATTATGTCATAATTATTTACAATAGAACAATTGTACGTAATTGTATTACGTAGAGGGAAGTACAAATAATTTAATTATTAGAGTCCTTTAAAAATAGTGAGCCTAGTTAGTTTATTTCGTTGGTTAGATGCAGCACCTTTACATTGTTCAGTAATATGTTTAGTGAGATGGCCCATACGGGCAGATGCATACTTGAATGCCAAAGATTTGATCAGATTTGGAGAATGTGAGTCCAAAAAAGAAGCGTCGTGATTGAAGCTGTTTGTTATTAGTCGGTCTTCTGTACTGGCCTCAAACACCGAATTGCTCAGTCTGTTGAGGAACAATTTATCTGTTGGAAGCTGGCCACCAGTTTTCAAAAGTTCTAATTCCAGAGCTCTATCGGTCAGGTGAACAATTCGATAAACGCACTTGGCTGGATGACACAGGCCTCCTTGCTGCTTCAAGGTAACCAGTCGCGATAGAAGGGGATTGAATGGCTGTTCTAGGAATAAGCATTCCTTGCAAGTAACACATTTTGTGCGACGGGCTACTGAACGGGCTACCCAACCTGCCATATAATAAAGAATATTGCCACGTAAATCGGTTGGCCATTCCTGTTGTAATAGTTTGAGGAATTCGAAGCGGCGATTGGATTCAGCTTCATCATCAATTTCGTCGTTGAGGGGAATCAATCCATCATCAAGGATAAGAGGATCATCCTCCTGCTCGATGCAATTTCTTCCTTGTGATATTCCGTGTAAGCGAAGGCGATTGCTTACCAATGCACGGTAAGAATAACGAAGTTGAACCGGAGTTGGGTTTTGACACCAGCCACCTCTAAGACGGATGTCTCCAAAAAAATGTTCAAGAGAATCTTGTGACAATCTGTATGGTATAAAATACCATAGAGTTTCCGAGGAATGCTCTTTGAATAAATCCTTTGACAATGAAATTGTTACGCGCATACAAGTTATAAAACCAATGACAAATGTGTGCAGTTTGGTATCAATAATTGGTGTTCCTTCCAAATTCATTAGTTCTCGGAGACTTGCCTCTGTTGAACGAAAAAAAGTATCTACATCATCGATATTTTCTCGGGTGATAGCCTGCTTAGCGCCTGACGAAAATGGTGAACGAGCATTAACGCGGTCAAATAATTCATCAAGCAGGAGAATAAATGCAATAGTAGGTTCACATGTTTGGAAATCTGAATGACCAATACTCTTGAGAAACTTCAAGGCAAGAGCAACTGAACGAGACAACACTTGAGTAGCTAATTTCACTTTCATTTTCCGTTTATTCCATTCAACCACATGTGCCATAGTTAATTTATTAGCAAAATGGAGACCTTCTCTTTGTTGCACTTTAAATAAAGCCTGAACATATTGCCAGGATATACGCTCCCCACTTCCATTCTTCAGCATATCTCTAGCGAAACAATTGCGTGCCAATTTGATCATATGTGCTGCATCAAGAACAGTATATATTTTTGTATTATACTGAGAGAGGAAAAATGGTGAATCGGGAATCTTTGCTCCAAGTAGCTGTAAGGTACTAATGTTTGTGCTAGTACCATCACAGACAATGCAACGTACTTGAACTCCGACATTATGTAACAGTAGAATTGCTTCTTTCAAGATTTCTTCTTGCTGAACAGCTTTTAAAGCACCATTGCTTAAGAAATAAGCAAGAGGCATGCGCCAGGCTTGAACGACGCCTACAGCCATGAGAACTAGAGCTTCGGATGCTAATTCACCGGTTTCGACACACGGACCGGCTCCATAATCAGCATATCCTACAACAACCCTATCGCCTTGAACACGAATGAAATCCATGTGCGACTTTAAATGAATGCCATCCAAAATCAAAATACATTCAGACTTGTTCTTATCAACTTTCAGAGCAGCAAATGATTCTGATGTCCAACCAGGCTCCCCATCTACGGATTGATGACGACGAAGAGTTGTTTTTGACGGTAAACAAAGATGTTTCCTTGCAAAACTATAGGCCTTTGGAGAGAGGAAATGTAGTGTTAATGCAAACTCCATGACAGCCGGTGAATATCTCATTGCTTCTTTATTTGCGTCACTGTTTTCAATTTCATTTTCAAGAATATCTAGTTTCATACCAGTAAATTTAGTAGACAACATCTGTTTCAAGTCATCATCAATCATTTGTTCACTACGAAGTATGGCAAGAAGATCGTTCATACTTGTGATCTTTTTATTTCTCCATCTTACTTTTTCATGCAATGACTTGATTTTTTTCCTCAGTTGTTCTATTGTTCGATCTTTATCATCTATTTGACGTTTGAGGTTCTTTGTAGGTGATCCCAAAAAGGAAAGGTCAATTGGAGGGGGAGATTTAGGCGTTGTGTAATCAAATATATGGACGGAAGTGGATGGCTCAGAAACAGTTGAATTTGTTGCAACACGACGTTGAAGCTTGCGACGTGGCCGGTAAACCTTAAATGTTGAAAATAAATAATAATTATCTTACTGACATATTATTATGTTAACATTTCAATTTAATTTCGAATAACCTACTGTTTTAAAACATGACTATACAGTAAAGTATATTTAATTTCAAGCATTAATAATCTCACAGTACTCGTGAATGGTGAATACAGACATTATTAATAACATTAGGGTACGTAGCTGAATTCAACTATGCGGATGATTATATACCTACTGGTTTCTTGTGACGCAAATTCTTATGATAACAATGTATAATATATCAGTATACCACATTATACCAATTATGTCACAAATTTAGTTTCGTGTACTGTAATAAGAAATTGTTATATTCTCTATAGGTATATCTTGCAATTTAAAAAGTCTACAGAAATGTACAGAAAAGTAAAAAGTGTAAAGAAAAGTGATACTTTTCATTACAGTTTGTAGCATGAAAAGTCTACTTTCTAATATGAGCATAGAATATAAGTTAAATACCATTTTATTTACTAAACCACTTACTTCAGATTTATTTGTTGAAACAGGTATTGGAAACTTTTCCGAAGGGGCCCCATCAACGAAATGTTTGCTGCATACAAATGAATTTTTAGTCACTTGAGATAATTTTGAAAATCCAACTAAATTACATGAATTAATCCACTTCTGACATAAATTACACTTTTCACAAATAGATTCATTGTGTTCTAATTTCAACGTTGGGTCCTTTTGAAGTAGTTTATAATCCGTACACGGCTTGGGAAAATTGAAGAAGAAAATTGGTTTTACTTCACGATCTAAATATCTAGAGTCTGAATTGCAAGTACCATGCTTACAATGTTTTACCATAATTAAAAAAAACAAAAAGTATGTAATTTTAAAAATAATTCACTTCGAGTAGCTATAGTATAATAGAAGTCACACTTCAGGCAACGCACTGATAAACTGAGACGAACATAAAAAGTTAGAGTTACAAATAGGTATAGTTTGCTCACTGATAACAAAGAAAATATAATAGACAGACTAACAAAGCCCTATTTTATCACACTGTAATTGACTCAATTGACTTTATCTATTTTTGTGAATAATAAAAAAAACTATAAATCGCCGGTTGCTTGTAAAATTGTCAAATATCAACCGATTTTCATTATGTAACTACGCAGTGATGCAGAACAGTATACTAAAGACAATAGCAGTTTAGAAAATTATTATTTTATTATAGAAAAAAAAAATTCTCGATAGCATAATTCACCCAGTTTAACTTTTTTGGTATTGCTCTTCTATGTTAACATTCTATTTTTTTTTAAAAAAAAGTATAACTTGAAAGACATCAAGTTGTAGATAAAATTGTCAGCTTTCCATACATATAAAACATGTGTATATTTATATTGATAAAATTACTTATTTTTATCTCAGAAAACTAATCTATTTTCCAGTAAATTGAATATAATATCATCGTAAATAAATAGTGTCTTCCGCGATTATTGATTTTTGTTTTAAGCTGGAGAGGTACTAGGCAGACTAACTTTGCAGGCTACATAAGGGAAGTGGTGTGTCTATACTTGTTAGTCTATGTTCACAGGTGGTTATAGACCATCTTCGTCGAGTTCAGGAGCCTCCGGGACATCTGCCAAGGCAATAGATAGGCAACAATTAAGAATAATTTAGAGTAAAATTATATACATTGACATAAGAGTCAATTAGTATTATTTCAATTTAATTGTTGATGTTTTGATGTTCCCAGGTGGTTATAGACAACAGCCCAGTTCAGGAGGCCCCAGGTCATCTGCCATGCGTCAATATCTTGGCAGAAGATTATTATAAATCTTATCATATTACTTATAAATGAAAATATGAGATTAATTAGCCAATGATTACCATTTTAAGCTTCTAGATTATGATAATATACCTGTTTAGTCGTGTCATTCTTCCATGTTATTCCTCCTGGATGGTAACATATGTATCATATTGTGATGAAATATGCGTGCATGTATATAATTCATATACATATATATTATGATGTTTCACATGTTTCACATGAGCTATTTTACATTTGGATGACCCTAGAGGCCTTCAGGAGTCTTGGAGATTGAACATTTTTTGAATCTGTCAGTCAAATGTTCTATAGTTTATATGTATGTATATAGTCCAAATTCTAGCGAAATTGGTCAATAGCAAGTACGATCCACGTATGTAAAATAGCCAGGATAGTGATTGACGCGGTTAATGTTATATTACATACTTATAATTTTACCTGTATTTTTTAAAAAATAAATAAGTTTAATTATTGTGATAGTGAGTGCGAGAGTTACATCTCTGTGGCCGATTCATTACTCTGTGAATGATCAACAGTTGATTTTAATCCATAAAGCAACATTAATTTACCGCATAGACATCAACAACTGTACAAATATGTTCGTTGTGTTAACAGATTTATTGGTGTATTTGTGTGTGATTGCCATTTTGTTAAAATTGAATTATATAGAGTCACGTGTCACACCGTAGACCGACTACCGACTGAGTGAACAATTGTAAACTTGCAACAAATCGACAAACGGTTTAGAATCAATTCTCTTCGTTTTGATTGGACGGAATTGCGAAATCAATTGCTAATGTCTTGATGTCGAAGTGTTGATGCATATGTTCGAGCACGTGCTAACACTTGACAAAATATAATATTATGATAGACTTTTTGTATTATTCAATAATTTATCCCAGCTAGTCAATAGTCTAATCTATATCATTCTATACGTATATATTTAATCTATTGTCATCAAGGGGTGTTGAAATGAGTTTTGTGTTTTAATTAAATATGCGGACATGCTGAGATTCATTGAACAATTTATTAATAAAAATGTGTCCAACTACAATTATATAATATATATATATACGCTTATGTATATTATATATTATTTATTTATTGTCAATTTCTATAATATGTTTACTATACTAGCACATTATTGATCTGTAAATTAAATAATTCAAATATTTGTTATAAAACCCAGATACATTTATTATGTATAGATATTTTAATTCATAAGTTTCAAAACTAAAGATGTTAATTAAATTAATAAATTTCTTTATTGAATATGTAAATAAAAATATAAAGCATATATTATCAAATTTTACAAAATGTAACATTTATATACAAATATACATACGTACGTTAAAAAAGCATAGGTACATAAAAAATATTATTATCAAAGAATAAGAGAACACTTTCAAAAGTATATAAAAAATATTTTTAATTATTGGTATATATATAATAAAATGTTGGTATAGGTGCGATGATAGATGTATAGTAATAAAAATTTGTGTTTTTTTAATTGTTAATTATTAGGTAATGTATATACATACGTATACCAAGTATACATTAGATATTATAGATATTATAAGCTTATAGCCATCGATGTTGGGAATGATATATGTGCAAGGCTTTCTATAAAACTACAGATTAGATATCTATAAATATAATAAAAGAAAGAGAATGGGTTAGAGAATGTCTATGTGTTAATAATTATAGTGTATATAGCTAAGTAATATTATGAATCAAGTCAAACAACATCCACACAAAGGTTTACTTCACAACGCCCAGTCAGCTCTTAATCTCCAAAGTCATAGGACAGATCATTCTCGTCCATCGATGTCGGGGAATCCTGTTGCCACATCGCGTCCAGATCCATGCCCTCGGCGTCAGGGTTGAGCACACCGTCCAGATGTTGGATGTACCAGATGGCCTTCTTGAGGGTGGATATCTTTGACAGTCGTTCCCCCTCCTCGTGTGGGACCACCTCCCGCAGCTGCTCGAAGCCGTGGTTCAACAGTTTGACTCGATTTCTCTCGCGCTCATTGCGTCGGGCAATCGAGATAGTGCCGACATCCGGACTGGATGATATTGAGGTGTCGAGGCAGCTTGGAGTTAAAGACGGGAGTATTTTTCTGGGTTTGGTCTGATTTGTAGGCTTGTTTTGTGACTTTTTGTTTGCATTTGGATCAATCGTCGTAGGAGAGAGGTTGATGCTTGACGCATTTTTGCGACGTTGATGCTTTGTTTGTTTGGAAAGTTTTGTGTTGGCGCTACCGCTGTTTGTCTGGTTGAGTGCGAGGGCTGGGAGAATATCTGTAGGGGACTGTGTGTCGAAGAGGGCCCCTGAAGTGGCGGATCCAATGCCACTGCTGGAGGACCGGGATTGGAATGTGAAGGAAGGTGGGGAGAAGGTGGCGCTGGAGAAGGAGAAAGAGTCGGCGGCAGAGCTTGGCAGTTGGCTGAGTGGAGTCGTCCCTCTGTTGTAGAGGATGTCCTGCTGCTGGTGTTGTTGTTGTGTGAGTTGCAGATGGGGGAGTCGTGGAGTTGAATGCATGTAAAATTGAGAAGACATGGTACGACCCGGTGGTAGTTGACCATTTGGACTGGTGAAGTTGACCAATGTTTGAGCAGTGGGGAACAGCTGTTGGCCACAGGCTTTGTCACGTGGATAGCTGGGAGGAAAGGCATCTGTGGGAGGATGATGTGGTGGGGCTATGTTCTCCTTACCGTGGTTCCCACAGCTGATGTAGTGAATCGAGTGGTCGGCTCGTATCCTCTGTCTTTTAGACGTTGCTGTGTTGGACTTATTTCTGCATGATTCCATCATGTGGGGGTAGTAAATTTCGAATAAGGAAAAAAATCAAGAAATTCACACGTATAGATTTAGTCAAAATACAGTGAATCAAATTATTATTCAGTGAATGTCGATTGACGTTCGAGCTATTTATATAGTGGTCTACTCTCCTCCGATAGTCAATCGGCATTTCATTGGTCGACTCGACGTTGAAACGGCTACGTCGAACAGATTCGCCTTTCATTTTCCCAATGCAATGTAATGTATACGTAGTGTGATGTGCAATTGAATACCTCTAGAGCATAGGGAATGAATATTATGAATATGAATATGAAAGACAAGTAAACCAGCAAAGTTGACGTACACTTGTGAATGGCTCGCGACTCTCTCTTTCTCTCATCCTATAGTGTAATAGTTCTATACCATAGAAACCTATAATCACTTTGGCTTGAAATATCTCTGCATGAAATTACAATGTTTCTATCTTCAACCTCAAAACAAAGGCCTGGATTTGCTATACTCATTCATGCGATATTATCATCAATTGCTCTAGGCGTTCCCAATTAAGTTAGTTGGCTTCTCCTACTAGAACTATACTATACAACTGTTAGGGTGACAGTTGGTCCTATTTATTATTGTAACTTCAAGAGCAAAAAGCTTTCATATAATTTCCCATTTTTATGTTAACACAAACTGTTATACAATTAATGCTAATTCTTATAGTTTTTCGATTGCACTACAGTGTATACCTTACGTACTTATATATAGTAGGTATACATAATTATAAGTAAAACTGTATTTTATAAGATTGCATTTTATACTTAGTACTTATAGAATTTCGTTAATTGTATTTTTGTAGTGGTTACCTCAATTTGTATGAGTATGACGAGCAAGTGAGATTAATATATATAATACCATAATTATTAGTAGTATAGGTGAAGTTAATGTTGTTGATACAACATCAAATAATTTTAAGATTTCTCTTTCGGTCAAGTATATAAATCACATCTGTGGCTCTGTCTTTAGGGACACTTGAATTGAAATATACGATTTATACGTTGGTACACTATATATGTTATGGCATACCATGCTAATATACAAAAAGTTATTTAAATGATTTAATTACATGAAAATCGGTTATTATTGCAATTATATAAAATGAAACAAGATAAACCTATACGTCTGATATATTTGTCACCCAGGCAGTCAAATCATATATATATAGTCGATTTTCAAGTTTGATCTTTATAATCAGTCTTAATTTTGTGTTTTAAAACGATTATTTTTTTTAATGAAAAAAATACTGATTTTTTAAATTGAATCGACTACATTTTTTGAGACCTTAATATACAGATCTGCATTTTTTGTATCAGATCTGACTAATCGAACATTATAAGTGCAAAAGTAAATTATTATACATAGAACTCAGAACACTCCATCCACGGACGAAGGGAAAATTGAGTTATATAGGTATACGACCCCAGTACAATGAAAAAAATAGGAAATAATATATATGTATGTATATGCGATAATGTGAAAATGACACCCTGCTCTGCCTATAGTCAGACAACAGCAATGATTGCATGAAGAATGCATGTTTCATGATTTACAAACATTAGGTCTTATTTGTTCACATGACACTGACAAGTATTCACGTATACACACAGACACTGATTCAATATTTGTCCACATTTTCTTTCAATCATGTCACAAAATTAAAGAATTATATATGCCTAAAATATACATATACAATACATTTTTGAATTTGACATTATATATTATTATTATATTTTAATCAATTATGTGAAATACTATACTACTTAATAATTATACATAGGTAGATATACTAATTCTACTAACCTCATACCCATTCTTCTCAGACTGAAGAGTATATTATAGAGAAACGACTTATTTTATGATAAATAATGAAAAGTGTGTATCAAGAGTATATAGTTTAACATTAAATGAATGATTATATATTTGGCATAAACAAATGGATTAATTTTTTTTTAGTATATAGTGACTATTTTTTATATACATTTTTTGAATATGTTTGTTTAAAATATTTGAGAGTGAAATCTCAATGTAACTTCATAATATATACCTATACTCAATTACATAGAGATCGAATTAATTTACCTCTCCTCCCTCTAGAGTAGACATTATATCTCTAGCTAATATAATTATATGGCACATCATGCTAAAATATAGGCAGGTAGGTATATGTAGAATTTAGACTAGATGTGTACACATACACATACACAATTTACATGCATTGAATGCTAATATATTTATATGCAAAAATTGTATATACGAATTGATTATTTGTA
>JAYRCC010199962.1:0-10230 GCA_036026455.1 Americanaplana fernaldi | reverse complement strand
GGGTCTAAATCATGAATTCTCACCTATTCTTTAATATGGAAAATGAGAAAAAGTGTCTGGTGGTACTAAAGAACCGGCTATGCAACGGCAGACGTTCATTTTCATGATGTGGGATGTTAGTACTAAACATCTCGGGCGTTGATTGCTGGGCCCTCGTTCCATTAGGCTGGACCCTCTGGGCTGGGACCTTGTTCCATTAGGCTGGACTCTCTGGGCTCCCGTACTATGACATCTCTGTCCGGATATTCAGCAGATGTATAATTTAGACTGGGTACATTTTATTTTAAAATTAGCCTATGAAAAATATATATTTTATGTATGATCATCAAATCAGCTTATAAAATGTACAAAATATCTATCCTTGGTCATTTTTTCCAATATTTTTGGGGTTAGACTTTACCTTTTAGATGCGATGTGCTTTATTGGAAAGTTATGTGCCTTTTAAGTCGAGGATGCCCTTCTTTACCGACACCATGACCCTTTCACATTTCCATTTACATTAGCTTTGCATTTTTATAAAAACACACAATGTTCAGCTATCACCAAGTTAAAGCCGGTGTCCCTGAGTGCGTCAGTAATTACACTCACGGATAATGCACGCTGCTACACCCCAACTTTCTCTTAGAGAATTAACATCACAAGATCAATAACACAATGTTATGTTATATAATAAACGTGTAATATTGTATTCCTTTATCTTTTAGTTGAAGTTGTGAATCACGAAATCTTCAGTAAGCGAGCATCATAAACTTTATATTAAAAAAAATACTTAATACACCTATTCATTTTGAAATAATTTAATAGACACCTATAGTTATTGATTAGATTAAATAAACTTTTGAATTATTAATATATTTTAAAATATAAATAATTATTTCAAATAAATTGTAATTATTATAATATTAATTTTATTTTAAGCTGCAAATGTGAATCAAGAATTCGTATGTAAGTTTCAAAGCCGTTATTTTGTCATTTCGAATGAAAAACGTTAATTCATCATGTGAATCAACAAAAATCGATAACTCTACATATTTTCATAAACAATAGCTATGCATTAAAAAAAAACTATATTATATATCATTCACTATGTCTAAAACAGTTTTTTATATTTCCAATAAATTAAGAAACTTAACTAACATGGCAATAACAATAACATAATTTTATATCAATATACATGTAATATTTGATTCCTTTATCTTTTAGTTGATAATGTGTATCAAGAAATCCCAGTAAGCATCATATACCTTCTATTTAAAAAATACTTAATTTATTTTGTAATAATTTAGTGGTCACATATAGCTTTTTATTGAATTAATTAATCTTGTGTAATTCTTAATATAAATCATTATGTCAAAGAAATTATGATTCTAATAATAATAATAATAATAAAAAAACTGTATTTAAAAAAGCACTTAAATGTTTTTGAAAACATCTCAAAGAGCGACACAAATTACATATAGATAGATATACATAAAAAATACAAACTGTAGATATGTATAATATGTACATTTAGAATATATGCAGCTCAAGGTATTGTAACATTTAAATAAAGTTTTGACTAAGTAAAAAATAGTAAAAAGATATATTATACAAAATATGAACAAAAAAGATGTGTTTTAAAGCGTGATTTAAAAATGTCAGTTGTTTGTGATTGTTTAATATGGAGTGGAAGATTGTTCCATAATGATGGAGCAATGTGAGAGAAGGCACGACGAATAAATATTTTCTTAAACATATAAGCTATGTATTTTTATCAAAATACTATATACTTTATATGTCTGAAACAGTTTTTTTATATTTCCAATACATTAAGAAACTTAATTAACATGGCAATAACGATAACATAATTTTATATACTTTATCCTTTATCTTTCAGTTGACAATTTGTATCAAGAAATCCCAAGTAAGCATCATATACCTTCTATCTAAAAAATACTTAATAAACTCATTTATTTTATAATAATGTAATGATTACATATAGTTTTTTTTATTGAATTAATTAAACCTGTGTAATTCTTAATATAAATCAGTATGTCAAAGAAATTATAATTGTAATAAAAATAATAATAAAAATAAAACTGTATTTATAAAGCACTTAAATGTTTTTAAAAACATCTCAAAGCGCAACAAGAGAATACACAAATTACATATAGATATACATAAAAAATACAAACTGTAGATATGTACAGGGTGTGTAAAAAAAACTCTACAATTTTAATATGACTTAACCTATCAATTTGAAATGCATACACAATCATTATCGATTAGTTGTATATATACATATACTGAATTTCAAATAGATTAGATACATATTTATATTTTTATAGATCGACAAATTGAAAACTATTAAAACTTAAGGGAACATTATCAAAATATTAATTGGTCATTTAATATTTTCACACACAAAATATAAATTAAAATTGTTATTTCAATATTTTATCGTGTATTTAGTCGTGCACAGTATTCAGAGTGCATACATATATGTATACTATATACTAATAAATTAACTATCTAAATTAATAATATTAATGATAAACTGTCATAGCGTGTCTTTGATTGTACATAATAAACATCATGCCCTTTTTATACGAAGATAATATTTTAATAAAACACTATCATTTGGAGAAGAAATATGGGAGAAAACGACTGCTTTCAGAATTTCCTGATCGTGGATGGACAGCAGGTAGACTGGATACTTTGTTAGCAAAGTTAAATGATACGGTAGCATCGATCGCAAAGAAGGTAGTGGTCGACCTAAGTCATCTCGAACTCCAGCTAATAATGAGTATGTTGAAGAGAGAATTGTAAGTCAAGAAGATTGTCCTGGTACCCACTCTACACCATCTGTAGTATTAAAAGAATTTGGAATATAAAAATGTTATGTTCATCGAATAACCGTACCCAAATTGACTACTCTCAATGAAGAAAAAATTGTAGAACGATGTAAAAGGCTACTGAGAAATCTGACATTAAATAGAATTTCACGTAATTTTTTTAGTGATGGAAAGATCTTCAAATTAAGTGAACCATGTAATAGTCAAAACAATCGTGTGTATGCACCTGCTACAATATTAAAGAGCAGCATAAGCCAAGATCGTCTATTTATCAATAAATCTGCATTTCTTCGATCAGTAATGGTATCCCTTGCAGTTTCCAAACTTGGAAAGACCTCAATACATTTTGTTACGCCTGTTGCCATAATTAATCAACAATTCTAAGAAGATGAAATACTTCAACATCTTATTCCTGAAATTAATATATTAGCAAATAACAAACACTATATATTCATGCAAGATGGTACCAGAGCTCACACAGGAAAGCATTCAATTCAATACTTGCTTTTAAATGTACCAGAACTATTGTTTCCTGAGATGTGGCCTGCAAATAGTCCAGATTTAAATACTATCGATTTTAGCATATGGAGCAAATTGGAACAAATGCATGGTGTTTTCTGTAAAAATTCGTGACAAAGAATTATGGAATCATATCCACAAAAAGATATCGATAATGCTATCGATGTATTCAGAAAACGTATCCGACAAGTTATTGATGTTGAAGGCAAACATATCGAACAATTACAATATATATTTCTATATTTTATCTCTACTCAAAATATGTACATAGATTATAAAGTATACATAACTAAAAGTGTCCATTACAATGGGATGGGACGAATAAGTTCACAGTAGTTGCCCGAAACAATACATATTCAAACACATGGTTATGCATCACCTGCACCCACTCAACCCAATCACATACTCGACCAATCACCATCTCACCCCTTCCTGCTGGAGATCAAAACAGCACACACACACACATACACCTACATATTATACTCCGATTCAACACCAATTGCATAAACAATTCCATACAACAATGCACACAACACGCCATCAAACATAAACACATGGTTCTTGCCATACATGAATCCAAACTCACTCAAAAATCCATAACACATAAAAGTCCACAATACACGACCATACGCCAGGACCGACCTGGTGACACACATGGCGGGGGCCTTTTACTGTTTATACATAACTCCATCAAATACACCTCATTACCATCACCGCCCATCCCAGCACCTGCCGAGATTCAATCTGTCAAAATTCATCTCGACAAGTACCTAATCTTACACAACGTATACATACGTCCTTCTTCTTCATGTCAAAACATCTACATACGAGATGTATCACCAATCTTGCAAAACAATTATAATACCACGCTCATCCTATGAGACATAAACGCCCATGACACTCTATGGTACTCTAAGATCTCTGATTTTAGATGATAACTCATAGCCACATAAATAGCTAATTCCACATAATATTGCTCTCTTAACCAAAACAATCCGACCAGACAGCTCTATCTGGACCTCAATATATTGTAAATTACCCGCACAGAAAAACACACACAAATTGCAAAATGGCAGACTGGCCTGCCTTCCAAAACACAGTGAACATGCTACTTAGTCCAATACCCAATCCCAACACAGACCCTCACATCACTGAGAAAATTTTCGCCTAAGCTATCAAAACAGCCGCCAATATACACATACCACAATGTCATATAAATCACTATACAGGTTCACTTACACCAGAAATACAAACGCTCATCAGACAAACCACACCCGTAACACAAATCCGTATGATCCAACACTACAAGCTCAAGACACCTGATGAAAGGCAAAACCTCGAAACCCGTATACAAGTAGTTGTAGTCTTCTTCTTCTTTTTTATCAGGTGAGGGGAGCGGTGGAATTGGGATAATTTCACGAAGTCCTCATGGGGTGACTCTCACAGCTTGGCATTCGATAACGTGTTTTAATTTGTCTTTATCCTTAGGATCTTGCGGTAGGTTTCGGGTTCGTTTGTGAGCATATCAAGTGTTATTGGTTTGTTTGCTGCTTCCATGCGACTCAAAGTTTCAGCAGGACAGTGGCATAGTATGTGCTCAATGGTTTCGTTTAATTAACTCAGCAGGCTTCGCATTCGGGACATAAATAAAACCACTCATGTAATCTCAGTGTTTATCACATAGAATTAGATTATGTCATGCTTATTTATCTTCTTATATGATATGTTATTATATTCCAGCCGCATAATTGCAACCAACGAAATTAATCAACTGGGTGTTCAAAAATGTATCTACTTCCCTGCATGCATACCGACAGAAAATGTATCACCCAGATAACTACACTCGCATTGTACTCACAAATAACATTAATGACTTATTGTACATGCATACATTGTATGATTATGACGAAAGCAGAAAATGTGAAGCTCTGTTCATTAACGAAATATTGTATTTGCATTAACGTATGTACGTTAAAATTGGCAACATGTTTTAATCATGTAAGTTTATGAATAATTATACCTACTTAATTATTTATGAGATGTTTAATTTTGAGAATTGTAGGTACATACGTTTAAAATGACATTTTGATAACTTTTGCCTACCATATAACAATTTTAATTCATATTATATAATGCCATAAACATCAACATATCTACATAATATATATTATACAATATACAATATATGTAATTAATTTCATTCATTTCATGAATAATACACAAAACACTTTGTTTAAAATGTTAACTTTATAACTCACATAATATACCTGCATACATGAATTACATACTCATTATATTGTATATTATACTGCTGATGTACTTGTCAAAATATTTCATTTCAGATTTTTGGTTTCTTTTTCTATTGTACTTTGTTTGATGTTTTATTTCCTTCTTTTTTTTGTTAGTTAGTTTTTTACTATATTTTATGTTAAGTTGTATATTATATATTATTATTATATCTAACATCCGGTGTTTCACAGTTGAGGAATAACTAACCTACAGATGATCCTAATTCCACAGCTGCGTCATTCAAGTGTTTCATAGTTACATACGGATTAGCTAACCTGCATTATAAATTAACCTGTAGGTTAGCAGCTAGGGTATAGCTAACTTTGGGTTTCATAGTTGGAGTTTAGCTATTGCATAGATATTCCACAGATATTCCACAGATATTCCACAGATATTCCACAGATATTCATCAGAGTAGGCTGCGGTATAACGTAGATGAGGATATATAGTGCGCGATATATCTGCTAGTAATAAACATTGATTTCAAAGATTTCGTATAATATTATCATTATAAAGTAATAATTATTTGTCTAATCATGTTGTTCAAGAAGTGACCGCATCAAATTTGCACTTTATACACATTGGAGCAAAATCGAAAAGGGAATATTTCGTCATTGTATGCTCGTTTTGAAAATGTTAATATCCTTGGTTATCATATCTGCTTTTAGTCTGACTATACTATACTATAGTATTAGACTCGATGGACCATTTGATGAATTTTGCTAGGGCAGCATCAATGGCGGAGAGTTCGGCTCTGAAACTGGTACAGTATCTGCCCGCTGCAACTTTGCTGGTGATGTTGTTGTCTTTCATGAAGAAACCGCCTCCTCCATTTTCTGTGCTGTTGACTACTGATCCGTCAGTCCAGATGATCAGATCGACAGGTTCGAGAGTAGTCAGGTTTGATTGCTATATTATTTGGGTTGAGCAGTGATTGTTTCTTATTGATAGGTGGGGTGGTGTTAGTGCGGATGCTGATGATTTTGGAGAGAATTCAGGGTGGCTTGGCTTTAATGGTTGTTATTGGTTCTCTTGGCAGCATATAAATGTTGTTTTTGACGGCTGCTTCTTTCCCGAGTTCCCTCCATGTGGTTTGAGTGGTCTTGAGTCTGACACCTTGGTAGTTGTTGGCAATCTTGTGTAGAGGATCCTCTGGGTTTTTTCGCATTTCGCATGGCTTTCTCATATAGGGTGATGTCTTTGAATTTACCACGGATGCTGATCGGTTCGAGTCTGGCTTCTTAACTAATGTATTTGATGTTGGTCTTGGCTGGCTATTCAGTGATAATTCTGGCGGCTTTATTTTGGAAGATTTCAAGTCTCTTGACATGGGAGGGACTGTGGAAAGTAGCCAGACGCCAGCTGAATATTCGATACAGGAGCGAATGTAGGTGATGTAGACACTGCGTGGGGGGTTTGGTGTCCATTCTCCACGATATGCCTGCTAGCGCTGAGAGTTGCTTGATACGGCAGTACGCCTTTTTCTGTATCTTTTCGACATGTCTACCAAACTGAAGTAATCTGTCGATGGTGACACCAAGAAAGGTTACTGTTTTTACGGTGTTGACAACTTGGTTGTTCAGTTGGATGTTAAGCTTGGTCAAATAGCATTACAGCAGTATGTTGGCTAGGATTATATACGGTTCCATGCATCTTACGTTCCCTGGATGAGCTAGGCGATATGGTCTTTGGTAGAACGATTGGATCTAAAGCCAGCTTGTTCTTGAGGAAGGACTTGAGTTTTTTTCTAGCCACCAGTAAAGTCTGTTCTTCACCATACTCTCGGCGATCTTAGCCAAGTGGCTGGTGAGGCTGATAAGGCGGTAAGATTTTATGTCAGTTGCTGGTTTTCTAGTCTAGTCGATGGGCACGATAGTGGCAACTTTCCAGTCGTTGGGTATCTCTTTGTCGGCCCAAGATTTATTGATGATGTTCAGCATGGCCTGACGTCCTTTCTTTCCCAGGTGTTTGAGCAGTTCTGATGGAATGCCGTCGGGGCCTTCAGCTTTGCCGTCTGGCATATTCATGAGCACTTCGCGGAGATCCTCATCATGAAATTGGCAACACATACCCGAGTGTTTGCCTAGACAGTTGACGCACTTCTTCAGTTTTAGATTGTAGAAATCTTGCTTGATGGGTGTGTCGATCGATGGTATGCGGGGGAGCCTACCGACTTTAGCATATTCCGTGACGAATGCATTGACTTTGTCTTTGTCTTTGTCTTTAAGCATAGTCTTGTTGTTGTTGTAGAGGGGTTGTCCTCTGTTCGTCCTCATGTTCTTCATGCAAGAGCTTTGAGTATGTTAAGCATCTTGTTTGATTTAGATGTGACTTGTTTTGCGTGTGGGCCATGTGTCATATTATGTGTGTCTAGAGGGACTCCTAAAAGTTTTGTTTTTTTACAGTGGGGAGAGCTGTGTATTCCCTATTTTACAATTGGTATGCGGTTTGATTGTTTTGTGTTGGAGGTGATCAAAGCTACAGTGCACTTTGAAACATATAGATGTAAATTGTTGTACAGAGGTATTTGTTTAATTCAGTGAGGTATGGTTTGCATACTCGTCGCTTAGTTGTAGGAGCATATCTGACATGTACAAGTTAAACAGTGTAGGAAAAATAACGTAGCCTTGTGGGACTCCGAAGTTTATATTTTTGTATGTAGATAATTTGTTGTTATATGTTACCTGTTGCTTCCAACCACGACAATAGTTGGCAATGTATTTGATGAGCTGAGTTGGTAATGATTTGGGCGTGTCTTTGGTCGCGTAGATTTTGAATATGAGTATTATTATGTTAGGTGTATTGAATGCTTTAGTAAGGTTGAGAGCGACGAGTATAGTTATGTTTGTTGATGGTGTGAGATGATATTTGTATGGCCGTTATGGTAGAGTGTTCGTGTGGGGGTGAGGGTGCATACTGCCAAAGTGTTGGGAAGATCAGCTTTTATATGGTATTTGCTATGGGGAAAAGGATATCAACTGGACGGTATGATGCACTCTGTGCTGGGTCCTTTCCTGGTCTGACCAAGGGTAGGATGGTGGCGTTCTTCCAGATATATCTGGGGTATGAGGTTATGTGTAATTGATGTGTTGATGGTGCTAGTGAGCATTGGGATCGTTATAGGGCCCATGTGTTTCAAGTGTATCATGGATTATTGTCGGGTCCCAAAGCTGGTGAACTCTTTGCGTGTTTTATGGCTAGCATGTTATCACTATTACTGTAAGGTTTAATCTCCTCTCTGTTGGAGGCAGATCTAATAACCTTACGAATGGTAAGGCGCTTTGATTTGATCTATTCTAATCCCGGCCCAGATAGAAACATATTTGAAAACAGAGAATCCAAGCAACAATTCGAGAATGGTCGTCGAGACTGGTCGACATGGTCGAGGTGTATATTCAACGTCCGGTGCTTAGATCGACTTGACGTTTCAGTTCGAGGTTCACTGTGTATGGTCGAGTCTACGTCGCATAGACATGTGAATTCGACGTCGAAAATATATGGTCGAGTCAACGTCGCGTAGTGTCAAAAAATTAATTCAGCGTCTATTAAATTCCAATAATTGATATTTTACTAAAACTATTTTTTCTAGTTAAATTCAATTTCGAATATTTATTTTTAAACTTGGAATATTTAAAAAAATGGCTTATTATGACAATTAGTAGGTCGTATTCATAAATATAGTACTTTAAAGTACGTTTTTGTAATTCTTAAGTACGTACTTGTAATCCAGAGTTCTTCTTTCTGTTCTATCGAACTCAAGAAATATTTTTAACGGGAATTTCAATTCTTTGATTTTTAAAATTATTTTAATTTTAAATACCTTGGGTTACAGGAATAATACATTGTATATGATTTTATTCTCGTTAATAATAACAATAATTTGATACATTTATTTTATAAAATGATAATATTTTTATAATTTTATAAAAAAATTATATTTCGAATACAGCGGTAGTTTTGATAACATTCCGAATTACGATCGTATTCTTTAATGCAAATCGTACTTTCAAATATTCCAGAGTACGCGAACTAACTCTTTAGTACGTACTTGTACTTATGAATACTAACTTAATTTATGTTATATTATGTAGATCCATAAATTATCCATAGATATAAACTATGTTGTATCCATTCACAGGGAGATGATGTATGACGTATGCTACATGTATTAGGTATGAGCTATAAATAGGAATTGTTTGTGGAAATGGGAAGAGACGGTTGTAGAGTGCACCTGATACATTTTATTTTTTTTTTAATTCCAAAAGCATACATATTATACGTTTTTAATTTGATTGATGGGAGTTAATTCATTTAATAAAAAAACGTATTACGAATCACAACTTATAACATAATGATGACCTTCAAACTGAATGCACACATCAATTCGTTTCTTCATATTTCGGAAAACATTAATCACCTGTTGATCGTCAATGTGCAACATGTATTCACAAATATTTCTCTTGATTTTCACACTTTATTGGAATTACAGAGAACAACAGTATCCATTATGTAAGTTGCACATTGACGATCAACAGGTGATTAATGTTTTCCTAAATATGAAGAAACAAATTGATGTGTGTATTCACTT
>JAYRCC010199961.1:0-15253 GCA_036026455.1 Americanaplana fernaldi | reverse complement strand
TATCTATTACTTTCTAATATTTAAATTTAAATTTTCAATGTCATAATTAATTTGTCTGAAGAAGGGTAATTTTATTTCAAAAAAATATACCCGAAACTCGAATTACGACATTTTGTGTTTTTTAACTGCATTTGACTTGAGTATTTAGAGATCAACCTATACAGACTTTAAATCGTATTACTACTGTCTTTATCCTTTATTCTTGATCTTGATATATATTCGTTGAGATAACTTTCTTGATTTTAATATTTGATGTTACTGTACCTTATATTCTTATGCAACTTGTACTTTTTTCTGGATTTTTGATATGTTTGTTTATTTTATTGTTACATATATTTACTTTTCATTTTGTTGGTTAACGTTAACGTCACTATTCAATTGAAACTATTCGATTCTTCGTAAAAATGATATAATGGATCTGGTAAAATAATTAGTTGTGCTTGCTGCCTTGCTTCTGAATATTTTTTTAATAATACGAATAACAAACATATTTGATTGCAATGTAGGCAAGCACTTTATTGTTCTTCAATTGGTCCACTAAGGGAACCAATAATACGCATTCTGCTAAATGATTATTATAGATCATAAAAATAACTAGTATAGTCCGGCCAACTACAATGTGACCGAGAAGATGACAATTCTACGACTAATGACTCAGCCAACCATAGAGTAGGTAGAAGATTATCAATTCTTTACTTATCTTTTTTTATTATAAACCAATGTAAACAGAAAATCAACTTATTTTATGAAAAATTAACGAAAGAGCTAATAAAAAAATAGTATAACGATTTTATTAAAAATACTTTTAAGACACTTTATGATTAGCAATTCTTTTTAGAAAAATGTATTTAATCATAATATTTTGTTATACAAAATAAGTCAACGTTTGAAAAATATTTTTTATATGTAAGATTTGTATACATTTTGTAAAAATAAAAAAATACTAAAAATCCTTTGTGTAATAATAAAGTAGTATAATCTGATGTTGGAGAGAATTGAGAGTCGAAACTCTATCTTCTACCTACTCTATGCTACCAACAACCCACAGAGTAAATAAGTAAGACAGAAATGTTACTCTCGTTTCTTTTGTATGTGGTTACGTAGATATTAACTTATATTATAAAACATTACCATAAGCTGGTGTTATAACCACAGAGTAATAAGGTTAGACAGAAATCCAACCCTTATTCTCTATCCTATATTTTACATATTATGAGTAGCATAATTTTTTAATATTAAATAAAATTTATAACAAATTTAATGGATTAAATATTTTTATATTATTATGTTATTGTGTTATAGTTTTAATTTATTTAATGTCAAAACATGATGTGTATATAACTTTTTATACGCTTATTTTGACATTAAATAAATGCTTAAAAATACTATTGATATTTATAAAGTATACAAGTGAGTTGATAGTGTAATTTCTATGTTTCTTTACTCTATGGTTATAACGTTATGTTATTATAAGAGAGATAGTAAAATATGCTTATTCTAGACAAGTAGTAAATCGATTCAATATAGTAAAAATATTATTTTAAAAGTTCAAAAAGTTAGCAATTAAAGAAATGTTTTTTATATATTTTTATAATATAATATTTTTTGCACGCCGCAATCGAACTACATATTCTATTAAATTATAAAAAATTATAAAATCATATAATAATAAATATATTAGTATATATTATAAAATATTTTCTTTAATTTAAAAATATCATGAATGACCTACAACTTTCCCAAAATAAACACTTACGCGAAAGACGGAGAATGTTGCTTTAACATGATAGTTAGAAGGTACAGTTATCACCCATGCTGAATCAATATTGTGTGGATAATTATTAGCATAGAGTGGACTTGTGATCACATCATGTTGACCGCCATAATTGCTTGGAGGAGAAATATGAACCACAGCTGAAAAAAACAAATTGAATAATTTATTTCTGAAACTTTTTAAAAGCAAACAATAGGTAATTATGAATTTCGTTGGTAATATACCTATACATATTATTATGTGAGTAACATATTATATGGCGTTAATGCAAAATAAAAAGTTAGTATTCGTCTTTTTTGGAAATAATGGCTTTTTTATAGTAAAAGATGCTTATGACTCAGTGATGCCTCTAATTTTATTTGAAAATTAACCTATAGATGAATCAAAATTTAACCTTTTGTTCATATTTAACCATCCCTGAACATTACTATTTGTTGGTAATACATTTAAGTCTCTAAAATGTTCCTTTTCGAGATATTGACCAAAAAACATATAATTTTGATATGTTCAAAATTCGGTAAAATGACAATGACGTCATACATGATTTTTTTTCTGAAAAATAATGTATTTCTATACTTTATATATGTATATTTGTATATGTATATTTGTTGATATTATAATAGTATATTCCTTTAAAATGAATAATAAAAAAGTAATTTGTGATTTTCTAATTTTCAGGAAATTGCTCATAGGTATATAATATGTAATGTATTATTTTTAAAATGGCGGCTGAGGCCAAAGACGGTCCATGCGCATATTAAGATGCAATTTCCTAATCATCCCTGCATAAATACTATTTGATAAAACAGTCAAACCTTTGTGACTCAACAGTGCGATTTAACTTGGCTGGCTCCCGGACTGGCTCCCGGACTATAAGTATTTAGTGATTGAACAGTAAAATTATTTTTTATAAAAGTTTTTTTTGAATTATCCAGAATTAAACTAACAATTTTCATTTCAAAATATTTACTAATTCATGCCCGTGGTTAACATTTTAAAAGAAATTACAATGAATTTGCATGAAACTAAAAAAATATCTTTATAGATACAAAATTATTGAAATTTTTCAGATTTCAAAATGTATATAGAAATAGAAATATATATCCTTTTCCCATGTATAATAATATGAACAATTTGAATAATCAAAGCTTTATAGTTAGCGCTTGAAGTTAGTTTGTAGTTAGTAAAAAAAACTTTAAAAATTTAGTAAATACCGTTACCAATATTGATAATTTACTAACAACTTTACAAAATGTACTATATTTGTTGAGTGATCAATAAATCAGGTAAGTTTACTATAATTACATAATTTATTAAATCTTGTGAGCACTTGGTAAATTTTCAATGGTACATAATTGATGGTTACCTTGTGTACATCGTGAGTTGGACCATCCTTGATGACATTTGCAGGTGGTCGCATTATTGATAAATTCACAGAATCCATTTGGTGCACATGGGTCAATCGTTGGGCAACCCGGTTCAGCTGAGATATAAAGATATATATTGATAATAAAGTGCTTAGATATACCTATTATCTCATGGAATACATACCGACCTACATATGCACATAATATCAAGGGTTTATTGAATTCTATATTTAATTGTTTACAGGTGTTTTCTACTTATAAGATGCAACAACATGAATGAGGTGTTCACGGACTTTTCCTATCGATCAATATGTTCTGCAACTTTTGAAACCAAAATTTGAAATTGCAATGGAAGATGTAAATTTTTTAATTAAAAAAAATCAATTTTTGATCACTTTTGAAACATTTCAAACATAAACATAATTATATAACTTCTAAAAAACAAATTTAATTTTTGTCTCTCAATTTTTTTTCTTTAAAATATATACTGTTTTTTTACGGAAACAAGTCTAGGACATTTTGTTTACCTACATACAAATTTCAGATCTGTATCTAAACAAGGGGACGACATATATATAGGGCGTAATTGTTTCCTTTCAAATATTACCTATTCTCTTAGAAATAAACGAGATGCAAGAATTCGTGCACAAAATTGGTTCAATTTAAGCAACAAAGTGACTTTCAAACTGTGTCGTTGGATTAATGCAAATGAGACCATAATTAAGAAAAATCCATCAGGAATGGACGAAGTCTACAGTTATTACATAATATGTTATGTTATGTTATGTGCGTCAACTAATTGGGATAGTGTCATCTGAAACAAATATATAAATTGTGTATAATTGATTAGGTACCTGTAACTTGAGCTGTAAATCCTGAAAATACTTTTTGTTCGTTTGTTTTAAACTTGATTAGCAGGTAGTCACGTGTTGAATCAATGTTAAATGGCGTGGGCTTTGAACCACAGAATTTCCTTCTAATCAAAGAGTTATAATCCCTGTCTCTAAACTCCAAAAAGTCGCAATCACAGTTTTTGCATTTTTCCAGCTAAAAACGAAATGTTTGAACAATGTTTTTAAAGATGTACACGATGCACGTTTTTGTGTCATATTATAACATACACTTTTTGTAAGTAAAACTTTATTAAAATATACAAACATGTAAAATGGTCGGAGTTACACACTTACTTCAAAATCTTCAAAATTCACGACAATCCTATAACCAGGGCTACAAGTTAATACCCAACTAAATTCGTAATCATTAGGGTAAGTATATGGGTAATTATAGCTATTCAATGTTGTACCATTATTATATTCACTGATATAAAGATGTTGAACTGTTGAGAATACTGAAAATAATGTGTAGTAATGGATAATAATAATATGTATATATATGTGTGTGTATATAAAATAACGGACGTGTCTCAAAATAAGGTCAATTTCCATGTCGCATTTGTTCGTTATGTTTATTGACCAATAACGTGTCACCAGTTAAAGTCCATTTCAAAAATGTGGTTTTCCCATCTATATTGGATTTTCGGGAAAACATTTTTTTTGTGTTTATTGTGTTTGCTGCATACGATTATATGTAAGTGGATTTTTTGTTTTCAACATATGTAAAAGTTCTTAAAAAATAAATCGCCCGCAGTAACATCCTGAGCGAAAAAAGTCACCCACTGGTAATTTTGGTGGTGTTTGTCCGCTCGAAAACGCGTGGACCCGACTTTCCACACAAAAATCCCGCAAGAACCACCCTTATATAAATATGATTAATGGTCATATAATGATTGAAAATATATTTATAAGTACTCGTATTATTTGATGATCTAAGATGACAACAAAAACTATCTTAACCCATTTTATAGCTTCCCATGGATGTCCCCCTTCCCCCGTTGGATCCCTGTGGGACCAACAAGGCTTTTTACGCCGGGATAAAATTGTATTCAACGACCACAATAAACACAAAGGTAACATTTTTTTAAAATCCAATAACTTGATATGTTATACAGATGTGTAGGAAAAACCCATTTTTAAAATAGACACTTATCATTGGTCAATAAACATAACGAACAAATGCGACATGGAAATCGACGTTATTTTGTGACACGCCCATATTATAATGTAATAATTGATTGCATATTTTTTTTAATGTTTAATAAAATTTATACAGATTGAATTATTTTAGAAATGATATCACAGTGCGTATGTAACCTACCTCTAATAGTAGCAATAAAACCGGGACGGGCTATTTTTTCGTTGCTTTCGAAATAGATGTGCATATCATTTTGTGTTGACAAAACTTTGAATGGCCGTTGAACCCCATAAATTCTTTTCCCAATGAGAGGGGAATGGCTATTGTCTCCATCTCGAATTTCAAGAAAATCGCAACACTTTTCAAGCTTTAAAAGAATGATAATATATTTAAATTATGTGAATTACTAAATTATAGATTATAATAATAAGTAGGTAAGTATACCTACCTATCATTATTTTCTGCACTTTTGAAAATAGATTACTTTATTAGGTTATCAAGGGAATTCCAATTTTCTATGCTAAATGCATGTTCGACAGAAATCAAAATAAAACAACAATTAATAATCTGCTAACCAATGTCAAATCAGCTCCTTCAATATTATGAATTTTCAAATCATTAATTGAAACATATTTGTACACATTGGCTTTGAATACATAACTTTTTAATTAGCTTTAATTACATAACTTTCTAAGACATAACTTTACATTCTGGTGTACCTAATTTTTATACATATTCTCAGCGTTACCAGCATAGGCTCACCCCCATTCAAAATAACCTGGCTTCTCTACTCACTTTTATCGCCTCTCCAATCCATCATATCATCAAATATAACAAGCGGTCTGGATCTCATGTCTAAAATTCAAGAATTCTACGAATCCTCAACCAATTGTGAACATCGCACTCCCGTTTCACTAGACGTCGCCTTAATGTACACAAATATCCCAGTTCAAGACTCAATCAAAAATGTGATATCATTAATCAGTGTCCACAATGTATCCATAGCTACCTTCCCATCTGATGATATTCAGAGATTGTTATCAACTGTACTCTCTGAAACCTTTTTTTACATTTAATGGGAAGGTATTCAAACAAGTCCGTGGCCTAGCATAGCAGGTTATCTCTTCCTTGATTATCTCGAAAAACAGTTAATACCTAAGCCCAACTTTTTAAAGTGTTTAAAAGCGCTTTATAGTGAGGTGTCTTAGAGGCAACAATATGACTAATCGATATATGTACGCCGGACAAACGCACCAAAAAAATTTTAAAGCTATATGTGAGTGTAGAGATTAAAAAAATCCATTGCTCAAAGAAAAAAAATATTTGGAGCAGGTCGAAATAATCACATATATGTTTTCCTATGGTAAAGAATAGGAAAATTACTTCTTTGGTCGATTTCTATGAAAATGTATATTTTTAAATAAAATAAATTATCTTTAAATAAAATGTTATATATCATTTTGTTCATCTAAGTAATTTCTGTATAATAAAAGCAAAATTAGATGGATAAGTTATACAATTAATTTTCTAGAAGCATTTGGCATATTTTAGCCTGAGAACTAATATTCAAATGTACCTAGAAAATAAATGGAGTGACTTATTCGTGTAATTTTGTTTGAAATATATAGAAAACACTCAGGGGCGGGCGAATCAAAGCTTTGGTAGGTAAGGCCTGGTAGGAAGCTGCCTAAATCACTACTTTTTATTTTTTCAATTAATGACCGCAGTTTCAATAGAAGGTAAGCAATATTTGGATTTATTCTTTTTTTAATTAATGATAAGTATAGTGAAGTTTGGAAATGCATTAAAAATACATATAACAATTACATTCATATTTATCTATTAAAAACACGATTAACAAAGTCATTACACGCATTTAAAATGCCTCGATTAACAAAGTCAACTGGAAGGTAGTCAACAGATGAGCAAGATGATATGCAACATTTTTTTCTAAACAACATCTATTTTTAAAAAAATACACATCTAGGTTAAAAATAAATCTACCACATAGAATTACAATCAAAAGAAGTTAAATTATTTTAACAAAGATGTAAAAAAACTTCACAATTGAAATCACATTAAATTATGCCATAAAAAGATTCAAAATGCGACATCTTTTATTCATACCACCAAGGTTCTACATAGGTTCTAGAGTCTTAAATTTTATGATGTAAAATTCTTCTTTTTTGCCTCACCAAATTTATGACTCTAGCACTTGGTGGTATGAATAAAAAGATGTCATATTTAAATCTTTTTATGGCATCATTTAATGCGATTTGAATTGTGGAGTTTTTTAAATCTTTGTTAAAATAATTTTATCTAGGGATTAGTTTCGAATCATTTATTTATGCATTTAGCATAGACAATTGGAATTATCCCTTGATAACCTAATAAAATATTAATTCTCAATCAGGCTGTCCGCTTCTATATGAAAATAGATTACTTATAGATAATATGTATCATATTCTAAAAGCTATAATATTATCATGTTTAAATCTTTGTAAACTCACATCGAAAGATCTAAAAGCCAACTCAATTCGATAATTAGTTGGAGCCCTCAGCACCCAGGCATAACTGGCGTCGTTTGGATAATTTTGAGGATAATTAGGACTTTTCAGTTCTCTGCTGTCTTCATTGTAAAAATTCATGTTCTGTACTTTAGTAGGATCAGTAGCTGCATGAGAATAAAATAGTATTGTAATAAAGTGAAATATTTATATCTACTGCTATTATATATCGATAGTATTTATTTTAAATAAATTATTCAACTATTTGGTATTTATACATTTAAAAAAACATTCCCAATTTAACGTAAATCTAGATTACCTTTTACAGACATAGAAAATCCCGGAAAAGAAGCACTGTAATCTGTGGTGAATTCTATTAACATTTTATTGGACGATGTGCGAACAATAAAAGGATAATTCCTTAATTGGCCATTTTCGTAGAAAATTCGGCGTGCAGAAGTCGATTCTCCATCATGAATACTAACCCAATCACAGCAGGTTTCGAGCTATAGAAGAGAAGTATGTATATAATAAAATAAGATATTTTATGTATAATAGCATATTCTTAAATTGAGAAATCTTGGAATTATCAAAAAACGTCAAAAAACTCTATCTACTAACACCATAAGCACCAAATAAAGACGTAAATGGTTATACTTTTTTATATTTAATTTTAATATCTATTCCTTTTATGACATTGTAACCTATTTTGTGTAGGTACAAATTTCGCAGAACAATCATTGATGATAACTCATCTCAAAAATGTTATTGTTAAAACATATACCTATAGAAGCGCCAAATGCGTCAAATTTGGTATTTTAAAGTTCCAAAAAAAATCCCCAAAAATGCGTTGTGTTATGTTAATCAAATGTGGCATTCTCAAGTAATATAAACGAACTTCTTTATAAAAATACATATGTAGGTACATAAATATTTGATATTTTGAGAAAGTGAGAAAGTAACAATGTATTTGCCAATTATTGAGTCGTGATCAGCTTATTTTAGCTACATCATTGTAATTAATAATAATAATTATTATTATTATTAATTATAATTAAATAATAATTTAGAGAACATATCACAAATCACATAAAAGACTTTTATTTCAAAGTAGATTTCCATTGTATTATCAATTTCTATGTTTCTATGCATGGAACCTGCGAGTGATGCAAAATTATTTTTTCTAATGAAAATAATATTAACAGGGACAACTATAATGTCCCTGAATATTAATGTTAAATATTATGCTCGCTTTGCAAGTTTATAAACCAAACTATCAATAGATTTCGAAAATGGAAAGGAAAGCACACAAATGATTGCAAAAATAAACTATAAAGGCAAAGAATATCAATAAAATACAAAAATATTCGAATTGTGTATATAAAAAAAATTGTCGGTTTATTTTATTTTAAAAATCAATTAAATCGAACTAATTACACAATGGCAAATAGTATGTACCTAAATATGGCAAATGTCATTTTATGTCAATAAAAAGCAAAAATGAATTATTACAGGCAAGGAATATCAATAATCCGGTAGATAAGGTACAAAAAATGACCATATAATCTGTTCACTTCGGAAGAAAGCATGAAAATGTGTATGTATATAAAAGTTTTTCAGTATGTTGAATCTGATTTTGAACGGATCCGCGCCAGCAAACTAAGAGATCATTCAAAAAATCCAAGATGGCCGTCATCAGCAATACAACTCTCAATATAAGACTGTAACTTCGGTTCTATTTGACTTGAAAACATGATTGTAGTGTCAAAATATTGGGTTTTCGTAGTCAAGAAGTAAAATGAAATACCTTCCAATATTGTATCTTGGATCCATATCATGATCTAAGATAGCCGTTATTCGCAAAAATGTCTCAAAATTTCAGATTTCTATATATAGCCATTACAATATTCAATCATAAAGTCGCTCTCCCCCACTATTAGAAACATTATCTTTGTGAAAATATAGATTTTTCTAGTCAAGAATTACAATGAAATATCTTTCAATACTGTAACTTGAATCCATATCATTATCCAAGTAGGCCGCCATATACCGGACGACAATAAATAAAGCTGGAATTTACTGAGAAAAATGAAACGATACAATATTGTGTAAAAATAAAATATGTCTCTATGTCTCTATGTTTCCAAATAATTTTCCTATTGTTTAAACCTAACTTCGTGATTTATAATATTTAAAAATATTTTTATGGTCTTTTATGGTCTCCCTCTTAATTTAAATAAACGTTTTTCCAATGTTTTTGGCATTTCCTTGCTTTCCTTTCTTTCGCTAAAAATATGATCATTTAATGGACCTATATGTATATGACATTATCGATCGTATCCAGTTCGGAAATACTTATCAATCACGACCGACCGGACGTCGGTTCTAACCAACATACCTAAATATTGTAACCGCGGACAACGATTGTGACAATTGAAATTGTCCATACATTCAATAAGGGATGCTTTTTGGGTTAGACATATAAACAGAAATGAACCGAAAATGAAAAATCGTCGCGATTTATTCTTTTGAGAAATCAATGAAATCTATATATTATAATATTAAAATATCGTTATAACTAAAAAATTAAAATTTATATAAAATATTGTCATAATTAGTACGAAATTTTTTATTGTAATAGGATATTCTAAGTAAAACATAATTATTTATAAAATTCATTGCATCCAATACTGAAACAGATTTACCCCCCAATTGTACTACTTATATTTATTAGTAGTATAATTGTTTCACGAAATATTTATTTAATTATAGTATTTACATATGAATGATATTATATCATGTTAGAAGATATGTATTTTTTTTGGTAAAATATGATATTTGCCATTTTGCAGGCATTTACATACCAATTTGCCATTGTGCCATTTGTCAGAATTAATTGATTTTAAAAAAATAAACAGATTATTTCATCATCTTTAAAATCAAATAAACCGACAATTTTTATTTTTTATATGTACATAATTTGATAGCACTTACGTGAAATGAGATAATAGCAACTTCAATCCTTGAACCAATGGGGCTTGTTATAAGCCATGAATATTGATAGTTATTGGGATAATTATTTGGATGATTAGGACTTGAGATGTATTTTATAGAACCAGGTGTGATAAAAATATTGTCTGTAATAGAGAATAGAAACAGTTGTAAAATTATGTATAATATATAATATAATATAATATGTAGATATAAATATAGATATAAATATAGATATAGATATAGATATAGAAATAAATAAAACAATAAATTATACTTCTATTACAAACGTACATGATGACATCATACAAAATTGTACATTAGTTATTAAAACAATTAAGACTGAGAGAAACGCTGGAGTAGCGATCTTCATGGCTGTGTTGGAATAAATTCGATGAATATAAAGAGCAGTTGTAGTTGTATATTGCTAATAAATACCCGATGTTGCGTGCACGTTTAATTATGCCGATCAAAATGTGTCTAAATGGATACTTGGAGTGCTTTATATACTTTTGTTCTAATTAATGTGCAAGTAGTAAGTAAGTTATCTATAAGTGTTGTACACGTTATGTGTGCTATAAATAGATATATTTACACAGATATAATATCTCTGTCTCAAATTAACGTTCCATAAACCGACTTTTTATGATCGGCCATGTTTGATACTTCAAAACTGAATCCCATATTATATGATTGTTTATACTGTTCTTATTTAAATATATTAAATTAATATTTGCTATGAAATTATTACTTACGAATTTTTATTGAAATTTTAGAAACATCATGGAAAATTCAAAAAGTTTCCTCTAGGTTAGGAAAAATATTGCCTCTTTAACTTATTTTTAATGTTGAATGTAATGAAAGTGTTATTTTGTTTAAAATAATTTTAAACAAAATAATAAAATAATTATTGATATTTATAAATTGTTATTGTAAGTAATTTATTAAACGATCAATCAACTTTTAAAACATATTCATCGTTCAATAAATTACTTACAGTAACAATTTATAAATATCAATAATTAATTTAATAAATCTATTTTTGCATCGAAATTATTTCAAACAAAATAATTAAATAAAAATAAATTAAAGAGGCAACCTAGATGAAACTTTTTGAATCATCCATGATGGATATTAATCTAAATAAATATTTATACAGAAACTAAATATGTAAAGTGATCAATTTGTGGTACGTTAGTTTTAGACAGACCCATATACGTAGTTCATATTATCTTCTTGAAATTTTCAAGTACTGATTATAATTGTCATCCATTTACATTGCGGGTAATTAATTGAATATTGTTTCACCAATACATTAAAGAGGACATCGAATATTTAGAACACAACTTTCATTCTCCTATCATTTTCTATTGAAACAGAGAAATCAAATATAAATAAAGCATGGCTGGTACCGTACCTATAAAATACCTATAAAATAATATCGTACATATAATATGTAAAGTCCCGAGTAATGTTATTTACTTACTATATAATTATAAATAGTGTTTGTAGTCAGGTCATCCTATATTAGTACAGTTGCTAAGCTCTCTTATATAACATGAATGAATATTTTTCTAGAAAAAATAATGATGTATATACTTTGTATATTTTATACATATAATATTATATTTCTATCTGTTGGTAATATATTAGTTATATGCCTTTAAATTAATATTTAAAAAATAATTAAAAAATTTAAATATGTTATAAGTAGTTATTTAAAGTATTGATTTTACATAAATCTAGATTGAATAATTTTCATTTTTATATTTATTGAAACGCGAGGTATATTTTGAACAATAGAATAAAAAGTAAATTATCATTCGCTTAAAAGTTTTTATATTTAATATTTAATATTTATATGATATACGACTTATGTTAAAATTTTGTCACTCAACACTTTTTCAAACCAAGTATTTCATGTTTTTTTTAATAAAAAAATAACTAGATTTTTAAACTCCGCTTGTATGGGACATTTTTATTTGTTCGTATTTATAATTATTCATATAATAGTCATTGGTTTTTACAATCAATTCAATCGTCAAATTTTCAAACTATAATATATAGAATATTATTCTAAAATTGCTAATTAATGGCCAATAAGATATTAGCTCTCTAATAGCGGAGTTGAACAAGATAGTTCAACTAAACACCGCAACAATTAGTTGCGCAGAGCTATAGAAATCGAATATCGATTCAAGTGTTGACTAATAATTCTCATTCTTTTTTTTGAAATAGTGTACATATATAGTAAGGGCAATAATATTGAAGGTATGAGCAGGAAAAAATTGTTAACAAGCTAATTTCTTTTTATTCTTCATCTACATGTAAAGGACTACTACCAAAAAAAAGTTTACTAAAATGTGACCTAGACAACATTGTCAAAATGGACCAAATCCAAAATGGTCACCTTTTACTATTAAAAGGCCTTCAAATATTGAAAAATACAAATAACTTTTTATTATTCATTTTAATGGCTTATAATATTTTACCAACAGATAGAAACATATATATAAAGTATCGAAATACATAATTATTTTTCAGATAAAATATTCATGTATGACGTCATAGACATTTTAGCCTATTTTGAACGCATCAAATGTATATGTTTTTGGTCAATATCTCAAAGGGGAAACATTTTAGAGTATATAAATGTATTACCAACAGATAGTAATATGCATATAATACATCGAATAGTAAGGGGCAAAATGGAGTAACATAACAAAATATGCCCCTTTTTGACCATAGAGTGATCCATGAACGTTTTTGAACATATTCAACTATACTATTCAATTTATAGTGGTCATGTTTCTATCTGTTGGTAATACATTTATAGGCTCTAAAATGTTTCCATTTCAAGATATTGACCAAAAATTTATAAATGTGTTGCATCTAAAATATGGTAAAATGTCTATGACGTCATACATGAATATTTTTTCAAAAATGTAATCATGTATTTTGATATTTTATATATATGTTTCTATCTGTTGGTAATATATTATTTGCCATTAAAATAAATAATAAAAAAAGTTATTTATATGTTGAAGGCCTTTTTATAGTAAAAGGTGGCCATTTTGACAATGTTTCCCAAATCACATTTCGGTAAACTATTTTTTTGGAGTAGTCATATACATGTAGATGAAGAATCAAAAGAAATTAGCTTGTTAACTATTTTTTCCAGGTGACATAAGGTGACATAGTATAAAAACATGGACTGCCCTTACCAATATCGCCAGGCAGTAAGTTTATATAGTAAAATCCTAGGGTCTACCAGACCCCCTCTTGGTGTTTCGTTTCGTATCACAAAAAACGTGATGGACTTGCGAGTAAGTGTTAATTATCAAAGTTTTGTTCATGGTATATTTTGTAAGTCTTAAAATTGATTTAAGTCCACCTCTGGCACGGCACATGTAAACACGACTATAGTCATATGCATAATATTAGAGTCTATACCTATTAAAAACCGAACATAATCTTGAGATATTAATTCTTGCCTTCATCCCATGGATTTTCTCATCTTCCCGATGCGAATTTAGGTTGGTCCATATGTTTTTCAATTGGTTTGAGATCGGGGGATTGTGCAGACTACGGTAAAATAAGAGTCAACTCTTAGGTCATTCGGTATCCAGAGCAAGTATATGCATTATTTTGAAAATCTTTATTAACTCTGATAGATCACTATAGTGACTAAATTTGAGTAACAAAAGTGTTCTTTAATTAAGCTTACATGGTATGCCGGCTGGTTATTAATAGAGTATTTTTATCATTTTTTAAAAATTAAATTGAAAAATATTTTATAGTACATATATATCATATTTAATATTTCATTCAGACAGATGATTGCGGTAATGCACTGGAGTCGAAATAAAAACTTCATATAGATAGTTTTGGTCTTTTTAAAATCCCACTAAAAACGTTTTTAAAAAAATCAAAACATCAAACTACATTTTCGTAATTATCTGCCAATTTACACCAAAAATGAAATAGAGTCTAGACATTCAATCTATGCTGTATATGATAAGTGACTCGATATGGTTACACCCCATACTTATATATTACCTATAATATGTACTATTAATAGAAACGGTTCAATCTATGGATCCGCTGTATAGTTCAAAGGTTGAACAGATACTTTGAAGCGGTACTTACTCATGAAGGAACCAAGAAGATCATATTATACAATCATAGATGAGGCTATTATAATATGCATAGATATAGTAGATAGATAATAGAATGAAGTATACAGTTTGTCAGAAAAAGGCTTGTTAGCTCCACTTCCGGTGAGTAACTACAGCGCGGGTGTAACAGAAGTTTCTGAGCAATGTACAAATTTATTACGTATCTTTCTAATAATCAAATAATACTGGAAATCTGCTCTGGAAAATACCTAATTTAACTATGTAACTAACAAAATTTCACGGATATTGAATTATAGTAGAACCACCATCTTATAAAACGCAAAATACGTTTACATACTGCATGTCTATTAGTGGGGTTTTGCTACATAGTAAAATTTGTCAATCATGTATTTTTTGGTTACAAGCGCCAAAGTTGGTACACAGACTAAACCAAATATGGAGATT
>JAYRCC010198850.1:0-10232 GCA_036026455.1 Americanaplana fernaldi | reverse complement strand
TAATATCTTTTCCTTTCCCACTTGAGTATAGTGATCAAGCTATACAGATTATACTAAAATAATTAATTTTCATATATATATATATTAAATATGAGTCACTTAATGGGAATTAAGCTCTTATTTATGTCTTCAAATATAAAAGGTTATTACTGGATTTATTGATTTTTCCATATCTTTTTTTATTATTTTATTTCGAAGAAAATTTGGAAAGTTATGTTTTTTTATAATTTAAATAGACAGTTTTTAGGGAAATTGCTATATTTTTCGTCGTCGTATTTAATTATTTTTGTTTATATCCAAGTGTTTTCAAAATTTAACTACATTTCAAAAACTCTTCAAAATCTCCCCAAACCCAACAGAGTACGTTTAAATATCTGGTTTATACCATTTAATTTAATATAAAAAAGTCAGAATAGTGTAAAATTGCATAATTGCTGATTGATTTTTACATTTGGTTGTCTACTTAATGTATTTTGTGAATATAATGGCCATACTACATTACTAAAATTAAAACAATTCAAGTTTAAAATTGATTTAATTTTTAAAACATGATTTTTAACAATTAACATGCTCTTTCACCCCTTTGAGAGAACTATGCGCAGTGATCCAAGCCATGTCAAAAACTCCAAAATAGTAAGTTGCTAAATTGAATGATCCATATGGCATATAATATTATTTGCTTAGTTTAGTTAATAGTAGACATTCTACACTCTACAGGTCTACTGGACATGCCATTATATTTATTTCTAAATTTGGACCTTCCTATAGAAAGTTAAGAGGTTTTAATATATCATGTTTTTGTAAAATCAATACGATCGTCACTTTTTAGGTCAAATTTAAGATATTTATCAATAATAATATAGCTTTAGGCAATAGGCCGTGTTGAATTATTAAGTGGATATTCGTCCGAGTACTCGGACGAATAAATAAAGCGCTATTCATCTGAGTAGTCGGATGAATAATTACTGCGCTATTCGTCCGAGTACTTTTTGCAGTTATTTCACACGAGCATTGAAATAAACAAACAATAATTTATTTAAGTGCGTTTGTAAATAAATATAATATCACTTTGGAAATGTTTAGTATATTCATATGATATATGAGAAGATAAGAATAAATCAAATGATATTAATTTAAAAACACAATTAATATAATATCACGTTGGAAATGTTATTATGGAAGAAAAAAAGCAAACAATAATAATTAATAACGATATATATATATATAAACTGGTATTGTTTTATTTTCTAATTTATTTTTGTGAGTAAATTTTTATAAGGTAAGTAAATGAACTATGAATCCCCCATTTGTAACAGCATATAATTTTACTAATAAAATATTTTATAATATATGCTTTATATATTCTTTGTGGTTATATACATTCTTGATATTAATATTTATTAGTTCTGTTTCTAATATTCTTATGTTGCTTTGTCATTTAATTTCTATTGGATTGTTGTTTTCATTTATTTATTGTATTCCTTATTTTCCATTTCGTTGGTTAATTCACTTTTATTATATAAATATCTATTATACTATGTATACATTATATACCCCACGTAATAACAGTAAAAAAGTGTTAATTTATATTTTCAATAACTATATTATAGTATATATATATATGACATAGTACATAATTTTATATAGAAAATTACAAATTATAAAATGATTTAATTATGTACTGAACGCCGTCATTAACAATAAAAATTATTAAATTATATTCTTCATATTAATGTGTAGGAAATATATACATTATAAATAAAAAAATGATGTCATTATGAAATATATATGTGTGTATATATACATACTAAACCACATAATAAACAATAATAAATTGTTAAATTATAAATAGGTAGTTAAGTATCAAAGATAGACATATATACTCATAGTATGTAAGTTATATGATGTGTTATATATATATGTAATATTATTTGTATTTGAAATATATATAGAATTATATTGTTCTTAAACATTTCATTACAAAATATTCACAATAAAAGCGATTACACAATTAATTTATGTAATTAATTGACAAATAAATCAAAGTTCGAGTCAACGAAAAATTACAATTTAACAACAACACACTGTCGACAAAACCATTCTTTTTCTGAGGGATCCGAAGATAATTGTTGACAGTGGTAGTGGTACCAAGATAAGCATAAGTTGCAACCAACCGATCGGACATTGTTAATCGTTCCACCACACGACGAACAGTTCCATTCTGGGCATCTCATTAATTGTTTTACACGTGTCATCACTACCCGCCAAGCCTGCACCGTGAGAAAGCTCTTTACACAGATCAACTCAACCTCTGGATCCCGAAGGCCATCGGGCAATATGTCGGCAATTTGTTCTTCCCCAATAAGTTCCTTTCTTGAGAGGACAGAATCAGTAACATCATCATCTGACGTCATCCAGCCCAGTATGACTACAAATAAAAATGTAAATTTAGAATATTATATTTAGAATAATAATGACATGTTTATATACATAATATATGTATATTTTTTAGTGTATTGAAAATATTTTTTCACTTTTAGTGTCACATGGAAAAAGGGCAACGCTACTTTCATTTGTTTCAATATATACTATATATTATTAAATTGACTCAATTGAGAATAATGTAAAATTATTTGTGATAATAACAAATACTCGCAAATTTATTAACAATTATTGTAAAAAAATATAATAATTTTCAAGTAACGATTGTTTTAATATTCCCATTTACATTCTACATTAATATATATAATTATTACGCACCTTTTTGTTTATCCTCTAAATTCAAGGCAGTATAGGATACGGGGTGAATTCGCCTTCGTTTTGGCAATCCGATAACAGAAACTTTCTTTGAACCTTTTGGGCGTCCCAGTCGTTTTACAGATTTTGGAAGATGTAATGGAGATGCAGATGTAATTAAAGATGTGTCGTAGCCTTGTGACTCCATTCTTTGCGCTAATGGCTGTGGGCTGGATGGCGATGAATAACTTGCTGAGGGTGGGATTGTTGACATTGAATGTTGATGTGGAGGAGGTGGGGATTTGGACGTCGAAGGTGTCGAAGGTTGGGTTGTTGCCATTGAACGTTGATGTACAGACGGTGGTGATTTGGGTGTCGAAGGTTGAGTTGTTGACATTTGAGGTTTATAAAGACGGAGTTGTGATTTGGGTGTCGAAGATTGGGTTGTTGCCATTGAACGTTGATATATTGGCGGTGGGGATTTGGACGTCGAAGGTTGGGTTGTTGATATCGAGTATTGATGTACAGGTGGTGGTGATTTGGGTGTCGAAGATTGGGTTGTTGACGTTGAGCGTTGATGTACAGGCGGTGGGGATTTAGACCTTGAACGTTGATGTACAGGCGGTGGGGATTTGGACGTTGATCGTTGATGTACAGGCGGTGGGGATTTGGACGTTGAACGTTGATGTACAGACGGTGAGGATTTGGACGTCAAAGGTTGGGTTGTTGATATCAAGGATTGATGTACAGGTGTTGGTGATGAATAAACAATGGGAACCACAGATACATGGTGGCCATCTGACCACTCCCCTTCTAATGTCTTTAAAGTATCAAGTCGCTCTTGAAAATCACGAAGAGGGCACTCTGCAACCAGTGATGCAAGACGCTGAGCAATCTGATATAAAATATAGACATATACAAATAAAATTAATCAATATATATATAGCCTTTTCATAAATTATTCTGAAGAAATGATTATTTAAGAATTTAAGAAAAATTTAATAAATAAATTATTAATCTTATTGAGATATTATCTGATGAGATAGTATTAGATAAAACGACACAATAATACACAAATACATTATAAAATATATTACCTGTATAGCTTCTCGAAAACGTTGACTTTTGTTTGTCACTGTTCTTATTCTACTAGGCAAAACACTCAGAGATGTAGAGGTACTGTATTCAGACAAATAGGCCCTGTGATTTTTTTGGTAAAAATCCATCGTCCAGCGTTCTGTACACATATCTTTGGAAAATAAAGAAAGAGACAGCGAACGTCGAAGGCTAAATATATGACGACAAGGTAAGGTCATTGAGCGACTGCAACTACATGAACAACTTGTCAGAGTTACGTTGCACACACCTGATCTGGATGACTCACAAGTATATTTCCCAGCTTCATATGTGAAAAGATAGTCTTTAATACGAGAAAATTGGTCTAGAATATATTTGTATGCATGTGTTGTTAAATGGTTATAATACTCGGAGAGTTCAGGAGGAATTTGATTAGTTGAGACGTTTTTCTTGACAACACTCTGAAGAGCTTGGTGGTTACGTTCATTGCGAAGATTTGATATCAATTTTTTTATTTTATCGAAAAAATCGATAAGGGACCCATTCTTCTTCACAACTGATTTTATCTTTTGATTTAAGCTCTCCACTCGATTATTGGTGAAATTGTCGAAGTTAGCAACCTGTTGTGTGTAAAAAATACATGTAGATAATTGAATATTGATATAAATATGTTTACGATTGAAATATTATTTTTTTAACGTCTTTGAATTTCTTTATTTGTGTCATTCCGAGAATAACTTCCTGGAGCTCCTCCGTGATATATACAAAGATGAAACATGTTTTATTAATTAACATAAGACCTGAGTAAACGATCTCAATTATTTTGGATTCATATATAAGATATTGAGAATTTTGGAGATATCACAGCAAAGGCTTAAATAATCTGTATGAGTGCACACAATCTGAGAGGATTACAATTACATGTCTCTGTAGCATTTTTTTGCATAATATTGTATAATGGATTAATGATAAATATACCTTCATATAACATCCCACCCATTCTTCCTTAATGGGCAACCGATTTTTATTGAAGTATTGGATAACTTTCAAGGGAACTGCCTCTTTAAAATCTTCATAAATTTTTTGAAACATATCTTGACTTTGTGCATAAACCATTGACTGTAAAAAGTGAAGGGCCAACTCCTTTTGAGCGGTTGTGATTCCCATTTTGTCAGTAGTAATTTCTCGCCGGAACATACGTAGAACATGAAATTTGCAAATCAGCAGACTTGCTTTTGGAAAAAAGGCGGAAAAGGTTTGTCTTTCGACAAAATCTTTGTCAGCCATGATTACCTTAAAAATATAAAAACATTTAAATCAATCTAATTAATATGTTTTGTTAGGCCTAATGATTTAAAATTATAGAAATATCTGTCAATCTGCCAGCTTTTATTGTTATCTTAACAGTCTACTCTAATTATGCCAAATCTATAATCTATAATATAGAAATACTAACAATCCTAACTAATATAATCTAAAATAAATTATATAATTCTTTGTGCATTTAATAATTAATTTATAAGGCCCAGGCAAAACCTGGAGATCGCGACTGGACTATTATATATTATAACAGATATATATATGTATATGTAAAGTATACAAAATACATCGTTATTTTAGAATAAATATATAATTGCTTTTGTTTGGATGGTAATAATGAAGAAAAATTAATAATTATAATACAGATAACGCTGGTGTTGGTAGTCACCCTATAGATAGGTGGACATTACTATATAAACTCATGCGTTTCTTTGCCCTCACTTCAAGTTATATAGAAATAATAACAATCCTATCCATATTCCATATACCGTTTCCAAAATGTATACATTCATATACTATTATATAATAAGTTATAATTATAGTTCTTCATTTAGGTCGACATAATTTATGTATGACTTGTTTGACGTTTATTAATATGGTTTGTATAATATCATTGTTAAATACCACATTATTCACCCAATTAATTATACTCAACTCAGACAGACAAATAGACAATTAGAACATTGACTGTGTGTATAGATGACAATTTTCGACCATCTGAGTGTACCTACATACTATGTCTATTTGGTACTGAAAGTTATAGAAAGACAGGTTGGACTGCCTACTACCATGAATATCTATATAGATATATCCATGATACTACCTACACATAGGTAGACAACCCACGCTTCTAAAAGATAAGAGAAATTTGTATTTCATTTTCAATGCAGAAATAGTTAATCGATATTATAAATGGACTACAACTTAAGCTGGATCAGAATTGAATGTATATCCAATATCAGTTAATGTAATGCATTTCAGTTTGGCGTGGGCTGTCTATGAATTATATTAGTCTACCCGATCATCGATGACTCAACTACAACTCAAACATATAGTTGGGTACATTATGTTTGTGTTCGCCTATATACATATCATGAATATAGGTAGGTAGGTACATCCTGTCATACAATATAATAAGTATAATGTCAATAATAATATGTTATATATTTATTCCATTGATATATATATAATCGTTGAATAAACTAAAATATATCAATTAGATAATATTATAACTATACATATATGATACCCAACTAAAACTCATTCCGTTATCAATATTGGAATTAGACTAAATACGAGATAGCATTATGAAAATCACCATATTAAACAAGTTGTCATTTACAATTATTACAAATTATATGTATAATATATATAATAAAAATAAACAAAACATACCTTTACATTTTCCGAACATTCATTTTCTTCTTTAAAAATTTTAACAACATCTGCAATGGTATCCTGCGTTTCATCCGCTACCAGCCACATCCCAGCAAATTCGCTTTGCCCATTCCCATCCTCAACAAGCGCAATATACACAGCCATATTCTGTTGGGTCAAATTGTATGTGCTGTCCACAAAAATAATCTCTGGGAATGCCTGAAACATTTGCTTCATTGCAACATCCTGGTAGAAAATGGCTCTTACTTCGTTGTCTTTAGTGAGAAATCTGACAGTAGCACCTGTTAAACAATGTAAAATACACACCTATTTTAGAATTTAAACGAACATAATATATACATATATGTGACGGGTTTCAAGTTAATTAGTAACAATTTTTTATACCTTCATGTTCTTCCAATTTCTTTTTCAGAGCATCATAGCTGTCGGTCGGTTTGTTTTTAGCTGCTAAATTATGAAGGTCCCTTAAGATCACGGACTGCCCTGTAGTGGACTGTAGATGTTGTTGGAGTAACTTCTTGTTTCCTCCCAGAGCTAACACATGTTCTGTAACCTTTTTTGTTTCTGAATCTAATCGTCTTTGTTTTGGTAATGTATTGTAAGCTGCCTGAAAATTACATATTATTTATAGTACTATATATATTATGTAAAACTAATATCATTATCGCAATAAATAATTCCTGATTTCGCAGAGTTCATTAATATTACATTGAGAATGAAAACAGTATTAAATACTATATATATATATATATATATATAACGAGAAGTTTAGTTGTATACTTACACACTTTAGTTATATATATTAATAATAAAGTCAACTACATTCAATTAATTAAGAGTAACACTTAACAGAAACACAAATATAATATTTTATTAAGAAATATTTATAATATATCATCGATATAATATAATATTTAATTAATTTAAAATTTACAAAACATATTTTTTATATGCAATATAAGAAAATAATTATATATCTAATTTCTATGATTCACAAAATATTAGGTATACTTATATATTATTTTCAAAAAATATAGAGTAGTTATCATATATAAAATTATAAGAAAATGACTCTTAAAATTTAGAGTACTGTTGATGATACATAATTTGTGTATAGAATATACATATCATTTTGCCATTATAATGTAAGAATTAAAAAATCTAATAAATGTAATATTTTATAAACTATATGTAATATACCTTGTTTATTGTGTGGGAATGCTCCGTCATAGTTTCTTTGATGGTCAGATGTTGTCCATCCACTGAGATCCCCACTTTTATTTTAAAAGGACAATTCATCTTGAATGTGCTATATAATATAATATTAAAGTAATATATATATATGTATATATATAATTATGTACTTTTTTAATAAAACATATATAGCATTATATTTAGATACAGTATGTTCCTTCCAAAAGAAATAGTTTTTACAAAATTAATATAATTATCAGATTCATACTCATAAAAATGAAACTATCAATCAGAGTGTACAATCAATAATGTTTAAACGGTATATGTAGTATAGGATACACAAATTATTTGTCATAGGGATCGACCTACAGTCCACCCTTTTCAACACACAAGCGCATTCGTCTGAAGGTATACGGTATACAATTGTTGATCGATTCGAGAATGTTAGTATGGGGAACCGGGCAAATTCCCTTGTAATAATTTCTTTCAGATGAGCTATATTTTTTCTTTCTGAGCAATTATTTCTGGTTTAAAACTTCTGATGGCAGCAATACTATTATCGTTATCGTGATACCAGGCGGCTGCTACAATTCGATATTTAATATAGTACATCGCTGCTGTCTGGCATTTTTCAGTAGGAAGTAATTTAAAGCCAAATTGTAATTAATAAATTTAAAATTCAAATCTATGCATAGATATATAGTCTATGGATATATTTGAATATCATATGAATTATCAACGCCGTAGATAATATGTTATAATATATTAATTTCGTAAAATCGGGTTTTCTCTATGTCGTAGGAACTTTTAGAACATATATATATATAGCTGTATATATTATTCGAATATTATAATTAATGCTTAATTATATATATATAGTTTCTATATGCAACATATTATTATACTTGTGAAATATATATATATATATCATTGACATAACATAACGTACTGCTGGTTTGGACGATGACCTGCTCCAGAAGATGTATACGACTTTCCACCATGAATACAAGCATACACAATTGAATAATAGCACAAATCCTCATTTATTTCCCTCTTAATGCCTGCTTTTCTAGCTGCCAAGATTGTTTTCGAATCTCTTTTATTTAGTTGTACAGAGTTTATTTTTTCGTATTCCTTAATAAAGTCTTCTAGATCTTTAAATGACTTAAATTGTTGATTCATATCCATAATTTCACAACCACGCAGGATCACAGTCGCTTTAATAGTGAATATATTCGCGTAAACAATTTATTCGATACGGGGATAAATATATAATATATAGGTATATATATGCATTCAAAATCTGTCCGCCAATCAAATTATACCTATGATCTATATATTGTTTATATACATACATAATTTCATAAGAGTAGTCGGACCAATAGCGCGACAATTATTCAACCGAGTACTCGGATGAATAGCGGAAAAATTATCTGTCCGAGTACTCGGACGAATAACACCTGCCAAATTTTTTTTGTTGTAATTTAAATTTGCGTTTGCTCTTAATTATAACAAACGTATACCGATGATAAAAAGGATATCTGTGAATAAACATTTTGCGCTTCAATGAAATAAAATGAAAAATGTATTATTAAAAATATTTTATAACTATATATATAACTATTTTGTTTTAATTAATTAAATTCATTAGTAACATTCACCACTCACTTTTGAAAAATAAACAATCGCAATTTTCGTATTTAGAAATGTCTTTTTTTGGAGTAACTTCTTTAGGTTATCAAAATAAAATAAGAGAACACTTGAGAAATCCCATAGATCATACTAAAACTTATTTTCCACCTGCACCAGGTTCTGCACCGAAACCTATTGCCTCAAGTTTGCCAGTCAACCAAGTTTCCAGATATGGCCCTGGTCCAGAAAATTCTCATAATGAATTCATGAGATTAAGAAGGCAGCATATTCGCGATCCCAAAGGTGATTAATTGATAATTTAGGTTATTTTTCGTTTAAGCGTGTCTAGATTTTTTTTAAAATTTCTAATAGTTTAGTTTTGATTAGGACTAGGTTGACTTTTGACTTTGTTCTGATTATTAAATATAATTGATTCTAAAACAATAATCATCAGTAAATATTATTGATGTTAAATTATATTATTTCTTTTATCATTAAATAAAGTAATAAAAGATATCAAATAATTATTTATTGAGTACATATTTTATAGAGGGTTGGAGTGTATTAGATTATACGAGTACCATTGAAAATTTAACTTTTAAAAACCACATTAATTATATTTCAGATATATGTTTCTTCCATCTTTGGCAAATCAGTGCCACCAGGCATTCTCTTACCAAACATGTTGCAAATTCCCTAGTAATTTCTCTTATTCACAGTCGTGTTGATTATTGCAATAGTGTACTTGCAATTTCTCGTAAAACCATTATTAACAAATTACAGACTATCTTGAAAGCAGCTGCACGAGTGGTACTTAAAGGGGAACTGAAGCTAATTTTCAAAATTTTATAATAGATAGATTTTAATTAATAAAT
>JAYRCC010197739.1:0-10233 GCA_036026455.1 Americanaplana fernaldi | reverse complement strand
TGATGCAACAGTAGTATAAATATTTACTTTAAATGAATATATTTTGAATAAATAAATAGAATTAATTATTTTCAAATGCATAAAATTTACTTTACAATATCTACTTTTTATTTAGGTGAAACTTTTATTGAACTTCACCAGCTTAGTTTCTTAGATCATGATAATGTCAATATTCAGTTCTTCTATGATTTGTTCCAGTTCTCCTTTTTAGTGCTTATCTTGTCAGCGTTCCATTGCCTTATTGTCATCTTCTTTTTATGTACCGTGTCAAATGTTTCCTTGGTCAAGGTGACTTTGATCTCAAGCTTCTCATTCTAATTTTCACAATCATCACAGATCCATCTCTCCATTTCAGTCTTGTTGTTGCAGTTGGTTCTTGAAGTATTGCTGCATTTCTTGTGGAAAATCCCTTTGCATGTTTTACATTTCGGTATGTTGTAATCTTTGTTAATTCTTCCTTTGCATTTTTGCAGGTTCCGCCTGGTTCTTAGTTGGCCCGAATTTGATTAGTATTTTCATTGTTGGTACCTTTACATTTGTTGCAGGTCCATTCATTGTTTTCTATCTTCATCTTTTCGACCATGGCTATTTTTTCTCCTGTGCACCTGGCACGGTAGTTGTCATTGCAATCTTTGCATGGAAAAGGATTGATGTTTGTTTTGATTGTTTGATTACATTTCGAGCACTTTTCAAGAGGTCCTGGATTACTTTCAATGTCTCCTGCTCTCTTGAGTCTGTCTTCGGTCGTGTTGACGATCTTTTCTTAATAAGTTACTTGTCGATCGTCTTACAAGGAACTCTCCTCAAAAATCCTGTTCGTGGTTCGTGGGCTTGGGTTGATTGGTAGGTAGCGAAGCATTTCTCCTGTCTCGACCACCGCATAGAGGTAAAAATCTTTCAGCCGGGGAGCTACGTCGTCGGCAAATGGGGTGATTGCAGTCATTAATAAATATGAGGAACAGGGTTGGACGTGTTGTCGTTGAAATTTGATACAATGAAAAGTGTCAGTCGCTGTATTTTGATGTTAAATTGTGTAATTATAATTGTTACTGTGATTATGTAATATAGAATAGGCCATCGGGTTAGAGGTTGCACTCAAACTAACCAATAAACAAATAAACAGCATTAGTCAGTACAGAAACGATTGTAATTCAACTTACTTACTGGGATGTAACCGCATAGCTAGATCGAGAAGTCAAATAAGTCAGTTGATATAGCAATTTTTACTTGATTTTAAAAAAACATTTTTTTTCAATTAGGGCTGATTATAGAAATTAAAACGGCTATAAAATAAAACAAAATGGATCTACAACACATCTGTATTTTTTATTTCATGTCCGCGCAACGGACGAAAGGTTAATTAATATAACTATTTATGTATTAATATAATCAGTCCTAATTGAAAAAAATGCTTTTTTTCAAATTGAATGAGTTATATAACTAACTTATTTTTCAAACGACCTACTTACATGACAGCATTTTCATGTTGATAAGTTCCATTGTATCTGATTAATCAGACAATGAAAAGGTTAAAATCAAGGGATTTTTCATTTTCATTTAAAGGATTTTTTGGAATATATTTTGTAAAAATAATGCCAGTAACACATATCACTTAAAAAACAGATTTTCCTGTATTTTGTGTCAAAAAGTAAGTTATCATTATCAGAACTAGGTATATTTTAATTATACTATCATATACTCCTGTATCATGTGAGTCATACAAGCATAATGTGAACATTGTAAAACGAAACGAAGCTGAGTTTTTAGTATCTATGAACATTATGCTTCTATAGTATGACATGATACAAAATTATTGTATACTGCTATTTCAATGAAAATTTGTTTCATGATTAATGATAATTGTAAACCGGTTTACACTGATTTTCCACAGATATATCTACTTTAAAATAACTTTAAAATTTTGACATTGGAATCCTGTTTACTATGAAATTTGGACAACATTAAAAATCAACTACGACATTGAAATCCAAGTAGTATACAATTACTAACTTGAAATGTTTTCATTAAGTCGGATTTTTTTGAAAAATAAATCTTTTCTCCACGGACGAAGGGTTAATCCATTATAATCTTACTAATTAATTATACTATAACTTCACAATTTATTATTAATCATAAAAAATATACGGGCTTTTGGCTAACATACTTTGAGCTAACATGCTCACTGTGCAATGTATTGGTGCAACTTGTGTACAATAATGAACCAAAGCCCCACAATCGCCACGATAAGGCATACAGTTAGATGATAGCAGCGACTGAACTCACAGCTGTTGCTGATTCCTGGTTGACGGGGAGTCCCATGTATTGTGTGTTGGTGATGATAGCAGTTTGGTTGTCAGGGATCTGGCCATGCTGCACCAGTTTGTGCATATTCTCCTCATTAATGCCCCCGCGATGGATCATGAAGAGTAGAATAATCCGAATCTTGGAGTAAGCAGACACCGACTGGTCCAAGAGGATTGGCACAATGTTTCGCATGTGATCTTTGATCTTCTCGCCCTCTCCATCGGTTCCCATTGCAAGATCCTAATTAAAATTGACGAGATAAAAACAGTATAAAAATATATTACACAAAATAATGTTTTTTATACCCGTACTACTCATAAACCGTAAAGTAGTAAACAATCTTCAATATGAATAATGATATTTTTTTATTTAATTGTAAAATAATTATTTTATGTAAATTGTAATAATTTATTTTATTTTCTAATTTCTGTCATTGACACAGAATTAAACAGTCTTCAAATGACCTCAATAAGTAAGCAATAAGTATAATAATATTATGTTTACTAAATTTATCAGTATCTTTTTATGCATCTACACACATTTAAACAGATTGTATTACCGAGCCATAATAAAAATTGACATAAGTCACTCACGTATGTAAAAGAAATATGATCACTTGGATAGTATTACTTGATGCTTGCTTTTTGGACAATGCTCGTATGTATGTAATTTAATCCTAAATAATGTATACAAAATAGTAGTACCAAAAATAACGTGATCTATGAACTTAGTTGCGCTTTATGTGCATAGGTAAAACGAAATGAAACTTTCACACTCGCATGAAAGAACATAAACATGAAATATGAATGACACGTAAATGACAATGGTGCGGTACAGGTGATCAGAAATGCGGCAATGCAACAAGAAATTGACAATCCGAATAATTTCAAATATGCCAATTATATGCCAAGTATCTAATAAACACTCGTTTTTTTATTTATTTAAGTAAATTACATAATATAGTAAAAAACTAACTAACAAAAGAAAAGAAGGAAATAAAACATAAAACATCATACAACAGAAAAAGAAACCATATTTCTTCTCTCCAATATGACTAATATTTATTTATTTTTATTCATGAGTTTCACAGGCACTTTATATCATCTTTGAAAACAAGTACATGGATAACTCGGAAAATCTATATAGCTAACCCTTAGAAAATGTTGGAAAAACTGCTAGTGGATTCCAAAAAAATTACTTCTGGCAGAATACCAGGCAGCTGTGATATACATATATATATAAATGATGAGGTTGCAGAAAATTCTGTATTGTATGCCACTAAAGAAGGCTTCTCAAAGCTTAATAAAGTGGAAAATCAGATGAATAAGAGAAAGAGTAAGTACACAATTAAGCTGGTACCTATAGATAGCCATTTGATTTCAAAGAACAACGTTTAAATGAGGATTTTACAGAAAGCTTTACATGTGATATAATATATATACAGAAAAGCTTGATATTATACATGGGGAAGATTTGAATTGATACAGACTGGTCATTAAAATCATAAAGAAAAAAAATGAGCAATGATATATTATGCACCTTGGTATATTCTGGTCTCAAACTGACAAACAAACAAATAATATTTTTTAAGCGATCGCGTATAATGTCAAGTGATTTGAAAAGAATTATGTTTTTATATATATATATAAATAAATACTGTTAGTATGGCAATGAATATAATACATGTAATATACATAAATTATATGTTTACACAGTATATGTATATCTAAATATATGATATATATTCATACGAATATTGTACACACGTTAATCATATATACATATATTATAGTAAATGTGTGCAGGATAGACATATGTTATCAAATATCAATATGTCTCATTTCTTTATTTGATATACGTCAGCAGCAGCAACTGTGCGTCAATTTTCAGGAATTGACTCCAATCAAAATATTTGTTTGTTTGAAAACAGAATATATACTGAGGCACATAATTTAAATATTTAACTGACAATTTTTTTGGATAAACTTTGTTCATGATTGTTTTATAATTTAATTGTTATATGGACCGTTTATAAACCATTAATATGTGTAAGTTAATATAGGACTATTTATTAATATTACCTAAGCACAGTGAGCCAGGGGTGCGACAAAAGTCGAAAAAATGATACTCTTAAATCTATGATTTAGTTAATGTTTATGTTAGTAGACACTCTATGGATGAAAATACCATTGAAATTACGTGATTTCAATGTTTTACAAAAAATCCATGAAGATTTGAAAGTGACATTTGAAAGATACAGCATTAATTTCCCTCAAAGTTTGTGGAATTTAATATTTTCGTTGAACTTGGTAAGTCATTATTTATTTTATTTATTTATGTCATGCTATTTTTAACTATTTTTTATGATATCTTAGCATGGGATGTACCTATTAAAATGATTTTATTACGAATTAATGCCTATTTTAACATATTTTTCCATATTTTCTCAAATATTCTCTAAAATACAAGCAAATTGTTAAATTTGTACACAAATAAAAAATGTTTTGGATAGGGAAAAAATTTGGACTAATTTGGACAACTAATAGATATCATAAAATAATAGTTCAGGATGTCTATTTTACAAAAAGCCTAAATTTGTTTGCCCGAATTTGCCCCCCTGGTTAACAGGGTGATTTTAGGTAAAGTATTATATAGAGAAAATGCCAGTTTTTCGAAATCACATGTATTGCATATATACATTTGTCAATATTAAACCACATTATGATGCATGATTATTATTACTGATTGCAGCATTAAGTACCCCTTGCACCTGCAGAATATAATATAGGTTCACTGGATGTTTCGTTCATATTATTGTCATAATTTTCTGCATTTTTTAATCTCTTTTAGGTAATACAATATTATGAATATTATCACTCGTCGGGACATATTTACACACCTACAAAACACCACAACTGGTCCACGTGATCCAACTTATCTAGACAAATTGTGCAGATTCTTGAAACGTACATTCCCCGGATCAGACCAAGAAGACTTGGTGAAACAAGCCAATACATTCAAAAGAAGAATAGAGAAAGGATGGGAAGATAGTAATAGAACACTCGAGAGATTCCTTTCCAAGTGTGACACATGGCTCAATTCTCCTTTCCCAAACCCGCTACGTAAGGCCCAAGCTCCTACTGTACCCCTACTTTCTGATGCCCAACCTCTTGTTGTACCCGAAGATCGTAATGCCCAACCCATCCCTGCTGCTATGGAAGAAAGACAAGGTTACGTTTATGGACGTCCAAAAGCTGTAGATCAGTACAGCAAACGTACCATGCAGAGACGTTCAAAGGAACTGAGAAGTGACCACACACTGGAACAGCTAGCGCATGCCGCAAACATACCTGTAGTTCCCCCGACTCCAAAGATGACACCTGACTCGGCGCTTGCCATGCTGTTAGATGCCCGTCTCACCAAAAGTAGTTATCAAGTGATTCGTGATAGTGCAAAAGCTATGGGGACCCCTATTTACCCTTCATATAACATATAAGTTAGAGAGGAAAAGAAGATGTGTTATCCAGATGAAGTAACTGTAACAGGTAAATCAACATTTTAATAATATAATTGATAAGATGATGTGCTTCAAATTTTATTGTATAATGTAATATATATATAAACATTTATTCCAACAGAATTGGGTGCTGAGGTTTCCCTGCAGTCTATCGCCGATCACACAACTAGAAGGTTACTCCTCTACTTGGATCCAGTAATCAAAGTGAAGAGGGCACAGCTAGGCAGCAGGTTAACGATCCGCTACAAGTTAGGATTTGATGGCGCAACAGGACAGAGTGCATACAAACAACGTATTGAGAACGGTACCACAGACGAATTCCTCTTCATCACATGCCTTGTCCCACTTCAAATAGCATATTTCGAAGGTGGTTGCCGCAAAACTCTCTGGATGAACCCCACGCCTTCTTGTACTACACTTTTCTGCCGGCCCATCAGGTTTCGTTTCGTAAAATAAACTGCTGCGATTGTCAAGCAAGAAGAAGAGCGCCTTTTAGAAGACATTACAAACCTGCAGCCTCTTCATGTAGATGACTTCGTAGTACTTCATGTCATGTCAATAACTATGATTGATGGGAAGATTCATACCATTCTTTCTGACATCACGGAGTCATCCCAGTGTTGTTCCGTCTGTGCAGTTAGCCCAAAGATGATGAACAAGATTGACGATATGGTTACTCGACCAATAAATAGAGATGCGCTTCGATATGGGCTGTCCAGTCTTCATGCATGGATCAGGTTTTTGGAGTGTCTTCTCCACCTAGCATACAAGTTGCCCATCCAAAAATGGCAAGCACGTGGTCCCGTTTTGAAAGAGCAGGTAAACTAAAGTTTTAACAGGTTCAAAATGTTAATCTAAAATTAAGATTTACTTTTTGGACCTGCTGTGATGGACTTGGACCTAGACTTAGTGAATTCAGTGTCATATTTTATTTTTTATATATGTATATGCATCTCCAGGTCAAGCAGGAGAAGAAGAGGATCCAAGATGAATTCTGGAACGAGAAAGGCCTTCGTCTAGACACTCCAAAGGCAGGTGGAAGTGGCACATCAAATGATGGCAATACAGCTCGACGACTCTTCTGGAATATCCCTACAGCCAGTAGGATTCTGGGTCTTGACGAGAACCTTCTTCATCGCCTCCACATCGTCCTTGTCACTCTGTCTTGTGGGTTTGAAGTAAACACTCAACTATTTAAAGACTACTGCCTCACAACTGCTCATCTTTTCGTTCAGCTCTATTCGTGGTACCCCATGCCCCAAAGTATGCACACAATTCTAATACATGGGCATTTTGTCATGGAAGCCTTCACTCTACCTATCGGAATGATGTCCGAAGAGGCCCAGGAAGGGCGGAATAAGGACTTTAAACAATTTCGCGAACATTTTGCAAGGAAGTCATCTCGTAAAAACACAAACAGGATTTGATTAATCGCCTTCTCTGTACTAGTGACCCCTTCCTATCTTCAGTGCGCAAACCACAAAATAACACCAAGCGCAAAATCTTGCCCAAAGACGTGAGAGATATGCTTCAATGCGAAGCACAGTAACTTCTGTTTGTATACATTTGTACATTTGTACATAGTCTTAAATTATACACTGATTTTCTACAGCTACATCAGCTGTTTTTATCAATAAATGTTATTAGTTAAAAATCTTATTTTAAACTAAATTGGGTTATTATTCGATATCAAAATGTTATAAATATTGGGTTGCTAGGGTCTATCAGAATACCATGGCAACCAATTCAAAAAATATATGTTGCATTAAGACCGCCATATTAACTTTAGTGGGTATAGACACTATAATTATTATGATCTGAGGTCTAGTTTAGAAATTATTTGATTTTATCATTTTATTGATTTTTGGTTGCTAGGGCCTATCTGGATACCATAGCAACCAATAAAAAAAATTATGTTCCATTCAAACCGCCATATCAACTTTAGTGGGTATAGACACAAACATAACGATGATTGGACGTAGGGTTCAAAAGTTACAGACTTTTGTCGCTTTTTTAGTGATTCTGGCCCACTGTGGGGTGTGGCAAAACAACTGGTACCCAGAAAGGGTTAACAAATCATAAAACAAATATCCATGGTTGGTCCTTTCTTACGGGTAAACCGAAGCGCAAAAGAGTGGCAAAGGCGCGCCTCTTCGAGGCGGGTAGGCGGCATCAGATGCCAAGATTCTACCAGTATCGACTAAATAGTGCTGACGGGTTGAACCTATTGACATCAGATGTGAGACCTCAACTTGAGGGGGAACGCCCACTTCCTTCTATAATCCCCCTAGATGTTATTGCTGAAGGCCGATTGCTGCCACAGTGAGTATTTCACATCAATCTTCAGCTGTTATGCTGTTAAGAAAACAAATACGTCAAATTCTGTCGAATCGTCCATCACACGAATGGCCAGAAGTGGATTCACTGATTGTGACGAGTGTGATTATTCAATGGGCGAAGCCATCATGTCATGGGACATTCTTCCTGATCTTTTGTCAATTTGGTTCACGGGGAATGGGAGAAGCCGTATTCCTCCCTCTGATGTCATCAATCCTACACTATTTGGTGTACAATATTCCCTCAAATCGGCAATTGTAAGTGCACTCATAATGATATGAAATATTTCGATTCAATCCTTGGTAGACATTAAAGGTGGGATTCGGTTGTCCGCCATTCAAAGAGCTCGCTCCTTGTCTTTCAAATGGAATTTAAACAATAAATTAATATTAGCAGGAACATTTTGAAAAATGAAGTACCAACCTGTGCAAATTAGACTAATTGATGAAAATGTCTATTGCCACATTTTATACTATTTTCATACATAAAAGTTGAAGGGATAACCCAAAAATTAAATATGTTGGTGTAATAATTGCTTCGGCCGTAAATGCTTTTGTATACTTTTCATAGTATTATTTGTATTATAATATGAATTAATAGCAAGAAAGATTTTTTTGTAAAAAATACTATTTATAATTAGAAAAATAGTTAATATATTACTATGAACATATTATATTTTTAATAGAAAATTTATAATGGTTCGTTTAAGAAATTAAAATGCTTTGCTTTTTGGCGATTTAATTGATTCTTGTCTTATACTATAATAGGTATTGATTAAAATTTTTAATTAATTGGAATATTATTACTATACTTTTACATATATATATAGTTATATAGATGTAGTCACTGTAAGTTTATTGTTAAATTTTAATACTAGTGTAATATTAATATACACCTTTAGAGGGCAACAATGTAGACATTTGAGGGAGGGTCATCACCCTCGAATTTATATCATTGATGCCCAAAAAAGGTGTATATTACTAATATTGTTCTGAACTATTATTGATTTTAAAAAGCAGACAACAATGTCGAAAAAAGCGGGCATTTTTGGTTCCTTTTTTGTCAATTTATTGATATATATATAATTATCAAAAGTCATGGTTCATATTTCCATGTATACAGTTGTAAATAGTAATATATTACGAATATATTTTTAGGAATATATATTTATATATATATAAATTATATTATATTCTCGAACTATTATATTTCTATATTGCATATTATATAATATATATATATACATATATAAATCAAAATATTATTAACTATTACTTGTAATACCAGGCAAAAATGCACCATTGATACCCTGCAATTGTATTAAATGCCACGTGCAATAGTTCAGAACAATACATTCTCTCAGCTAATTAAATTTTCATAACTCAATTTTATTATTGTTCATATATCTAATTATGTTATAGATTGTTACCTATTGTTTTGTTCAAGTTTATAAGTTCATTAAAAAATATATAATGCTACTTAATTTGTTATGATTAATTTAATACGTGATATTTTGTTATCTATTTATGTTAAAATTATTTTACATATATTTATGTACATATATTAAAAATGATTATTTGTGGTTAGGTTAATACAATGTATAGACTTTTAGTCAAAGAGCTAGTAACATTTTAATCACTTAACCCAAAAATTACACAAGATTGGATGTTATGGCTCTAAAAAGCTAACTTGAACTTACTGTCGTAAGTTTTAGATATTAATATATTATATAATATATATATAACTGCAGATTTTACCTTGGTGCAGAGTGATATTGGAAACTGGCATATACACGATGACAGTTCTGTATTTGGAATAAATTATTTGAAATATCTTCTAATTGTCCATTATGAAAAGGTATTTGTCATAAAGATTTATATTCATGTTTGTTTATTATGTTTTGAGCCAATTTATATTTAACTTAAGAAACACCCTGCCTCTGTCGAAAAGGTGATCACTAAAAAGTGAGGTTGGGAAGTCGAGAAGTGAAATTAGCTTATACGAGGAGGCTTCAATAAGTTCTCGGACTTGATATGAAAGCATAGAGTTACCTACGATATCTATAGATTTTTATT
>JAYRCC010195518.1:0-10253 GCA_036026455.1 Americanaplana fernaldi | reverse complement strand
GATCTTTTAGGATGCATGGGGCAATCTTACCGATCTTATAGGATGCATAGGACTCCTACCGATCTTTTAGGATGCATGGGACCATCTTACCGATCCTATAGGATACATTGGTCAAACTTACTGATCCTACAGATTTCTGCTGTAGGATCTTATAGGCCCGGCAAGATCCTGCGGAGTTCATCCTATAGGATAAGTGAAAGATCGATAAGATTTGTCACTTAGTGTAGTTTACAAACATCCTAAATTTAATAAATCATCCATATACTCACTATTTTTCGTGGTATCCTGCCTATATGCAATGCAATCATGTACAACCCAAATCACTTGCGTGTCGTATCAATCGTATCAGTTGTAAACGTGCACATATATTGAGGAATTCGACTCCGATATATCTATTTAATTTGAAGATTCATACAAAACCCATGTTGTAAAAATATCTAACTGTTTGTATTGTGTCGTGATTATCTCTAAAAATGACGTATTCGTAATTTCTCACAGTGAACATTATGGTTTCTCAACAACTATTTGTTATACATGTTTTATCTGTCGTATACCTCCACTGTAATGATTATCTTCCCCCTCGAGTTATCACAATGAGACAAGACATTCAAAGAGTTGTGTTTGAAATATTCTATACTCCTGAACTTTTCCCAATTCGCATTCCTACAAAACAGCAGAGTCAATTTTATAACTTTCTAAGTCTGTTATAAACTATATATTTTATGTCATATATAATATTTCCTTGAAACTTTTATTTATTGTGTTGTTCATTTTTCTAATTTGCATAGAGTAATGAACATATTATTATGATCAGCTTATTGAATTGTATAACATCCTATCCAAAGTAAGTGTGTATTTTAAATATTAATTATCTTTGTAATTTTCATAAAATAATGACGCATATTATTTTAATCAGTTTCTATTGAATTTTGATAGCAAATGTATTATTATTTGATATAGTTCTGTGTGGATATGTTCTATGTATCTATGTTTTATATACACCCCCGGTCAATATAAACGCCGCCCCCACTATCTTAAGCATTTTAAAAATATGTTACGAATATGAATACGTTTTTTGGTGAAAATCACCACTTCACAATTGACTATTATTAATATCATGTGGATAAAAATAAATAAAATAATATAAGATCATTTAAACATTAACATAAGATTCGTAATGATAGAAATGCTTTATACAGTAAAGGCGGCGTTTATATTGATCAGAGGTGTATATGCAATTGTAATTTTTTTTAATAAAGTGTTCACAATTTACATGAATCAAATTTTTATTAGTTATGTTTTATTTTCATTCTAAATGAAAGATTTTCACTAAAATTGATATAAACTAATTATTAAATTAATAGTATAAGTAAATGGAAATATATATATATATTCAATTAATGTTATATGATAATTGTATAAAGGTTCACTTATATTGAAAATTAACTTACCTGTGAGTATGATTCCATTAGTAGTGTTAACGTAAAAATAGTAGAAATATAAAATAGAAGCAAGAAAAAAATCTTGATCAAGACGAAAAGCACAAATAGAAACTGTGAATCAGTTAAACAAAATTCAATATTATGTTTTTTTTATCGAATGAACAGAATCTTATAGAGTCATAGAATATTGTAAAAGTTTTATGTATGTGACAACAGAAATAGATATACACATAAAAGCTAGAATGGAACAGATAACAATTATTTGCAGTCAATTTCGATATATATCCACTGGTACAAATAGTTTCAATTACATATATAAGTGTAAACTGACATAAATATAACATGTACACAATGAAATTATTAATTTAAATATGTTTAATAATATGAATATTATCTATATAATTAAATAAAAAAAAATATATATGTTGTGCGAGTTTTGCAAATGGGGGGTCCTTGCACTGTTTGCAAATACAAGTTAATGTTCACAAATTTATTTATTTAACTTAGAGGACAATTTTGTGATCAGCTGAGTATTTTGTTCAATGTCTAGATCCATAATTATTCTCATAAATGCTCTATATGTATTTAAAATTCTACGAGGAGGCTGTACATTAAAGACAAAAAAAATTCCCAAATAAATAACAACAGCTCTTAAAATGTCCGTTTCAACTAATTGGTTGCCATCCAGCCAGATACTGACAAGTGAGTAGTTTAATGTTGCATCTCCAACGATATAGGGCTCCCCGGAAGCTGATGCAACCTCCTCCGTTGATATCATACTACTAGTCTTTTCCTTTTGGCTAGCAATCAGCGCATAAATGCATGCCATACCAAGAATATCTGAAATTAAATTATATGAGTTTCAATAATTTTCAATAAAAACGAAAAGTTGCTAATTTTTGGCACAGTCCTGTATATGAATAAGAATAAAAAATATAGATTATATGGTTTGATATTTCCTATCCAAAGTATTTTAATTTATTTTTCTTAATGTAAAAAACATAATTTTGCATATAATATTATGCATTTAATTAGTAATTGTTTATTATTGCATTCTTTGAGCCGGAAGATTAACCTTATTTATACCGAAGTAGCCAATGCAGCTACCAAAATTGTTTAACTTCATTTAAAACTAAAATAAAATAATTATATTGGTGTCCTCTCCTGACTTTTCCTAATTTATAAGATATTATACTAATTAAGTAAAAAAAATGTTTTCTGTTTTTTCATTTTCTAATAAAAATCAAATTTAGGCGCAAAAAGTGCATTATTACATTAACTACCGAAGTAGTCACATCTTTATAAAAAACTTACATTTGTGATGTTGTTCCTCGTTATTTGAAACTGCCATAGCATACGATGTCGACAGTGATTTGGGAAGGGAATACTGTATAATTTTTGGTCCTATTTTTGATAATTGTTCCATAACTTTTTCCTCCACATCGATTCCGACGATTTTGGAAAACTCATTGATAATCTATATTAGATAAATATACAAAAAATAATAGATATATTTAATACATTGCTATATTTTTCATTATCATTAGCGGGAGCACACACTGACATATTATACAAACAAGTTATATAACTGAAAAATTAACGTCCTGCAGGACATTAATTTTTCAGTTCTGTATTTGGTTTGATATTTCATCGTTGGCGTTGCAAAATGTGGTATGTGTTTTTATCGTCGGATGAATGTAAAACCTGCTATGTGTTTTTCTGACAAAAATTATTTTAGATAAAGTCAATAATTAAATTATAACTATTGATAATAATAATTATATAAATAGGGCAGAGAATAAACACATTGTTTACTATATATTATAAATAAGCAAACATTTTGTGACTATAAAAGTATTTTGAGAAATGCCTGGGAACAGAAAAATAAAATGCACATATCAGGTTTTAACCAAGATTTTCAAAAACACATAACAGGTCTTGCAGCGACAGCGACAATTTGATGTGTAAAGTAAAAGTCATTGGCTTTCTTCATCTATATACAAAAAATAATGTTCAAATTAGGATGTACTATGTAAATATGAAAAGGCAATTTTACTTGTACAGTATAATATTTGAATGTCAAATATTAAAATACAATAATGAAATTATTATGATTGGAAAAATGTCCAATAATGGTTTTCACCGAATGTCTATGAAAACTTTTAAAGAAAATAAATCAATACATTTAATGTATATATGTAACTCACATGCATTTCATTACTTAGGAAAGGATACCTTCCAAGGACTATTTTAGAGCTTGTTGATTGAAGAATAAACTCTCTCCTAGCTGAAAATGTCATTTCTATTGCTGTCGTTAACTTTGAAGATGGGTCATTTTTCATAATAATTTTGTGATATAGGAGCTGACTATTATCATTCTCACTAATAGGCATTGCAGGTTTGTAACCAGGAAGAGCCGATTTAGCTTTCTATTAAATAAAAATAAATACGTAGATGTTACATTTTTACAATCATGTAATTACATTGCTTATCACGGTGGGGTGGAACAAAATCTTGGGGAGTAATATATCCGATCAATAATTATTGTATTTTTGAAGTGTAGACTCCCTTGTTTTAAATATATAATTTCAAACAATTCTACTGATCCATTATTTTTTTATAAACATTTTATTATTTTTACATATTAAAGAATAGGAAATGGATCCCTGGTTATACACATGACTATATTCATATGTTTAAAAATTATTACTTTAAAAATGGCTATCTTGAATCGATTATTAGTTTTAATTGAGATTTTACAATGATATCATAGCATCATACCTTGGCTAGAGGTTCATTCTCTTTGCTAACCTCTTCAACTTCTCTTGGTCTCTTTTTTGGTCCCTCAATACTTCTTCTAGAATTTCGAAATTTCATACTCAATGCAAATGTCCAGTATTTCTATTGAAATTTATAAAAAAATGAAAATTACATATATTTAATCGTATTATAGTTAAAAATAACAAAAGTTTGTAATATTTTTTTATGTAAAAAATAGTCATTCTATATATGGTAAAATGTAGGATTTCAAAACTGTCAAGCCCACTGACCTGGTGTTCCCTGACTTTTCCTATAATATTATGTTTCGCAACTTTTAAAATCACATGATTTTTGAAATTTTATTCCGAAGTTACCAGATTTTTTAAGGATATTTCTAATGCATGGTTACCCAAATTTCAGAACAGCAAAAGCATACTTTGATAATTTTAAAGATTAATTAAATTAATTTATAGATTAATTGACTGCTATTAGATGTACCCATTGTGTGTGTGTACTCTGTTGTGTCTGTAACATCTTTATCTAATAGGTTTGTCAACCTGTTTCCCGCTGTATTTATGTTAGTATTGCGATGAATTTTTACTTTTACTTTTCCAAGTATGTGTTCGTATGTAGTGTACATCCGTGCTTATCTGTCAACAAATCGTGAAACTATCTTACTATTAGTATGCATAGCCATTAAATATAACCTATTTTACTTGCATACCAAATTTAAAGGCGATAGGTAAACTGTGGAATGAAATATAGGGCGCGAGCCGATTCGCCGCCTCGCCGCCCCCCCCGGTTTTTGAGTGCGTCTTTTAGCCCGGGTATGATAGGGTTAACAAAAATATATCAACATCCAGATTTTATACCTGAATAAGTAAAAATGTTTTAAAAGGAAATTAATATAACTCACCATACTATCAGTTCCAGGAATACCTGTAGCAGCTAATGGTGGAAGTTGCTGCATCAGGGAGAATACAACCCGTCGATAATTTGAAGGAGTAGGATTACTGAAGTAATAATAATAAATTTATCATTAATACAAAAAAAGCATGCCAGATACAAGAAAGGAAATAAATCTCAATTGCAATATAATTACCATGTATGGGTGATGATTTGATCATAGAGTAACTCAATGATGTGGGATTTTGCAGTTCGTGACAAGGATGTAAGTGTGAAGTCTGAGGCACTAATTTCTTTCTTCACCCGGGGTTGAAGTGATGATAAATTTACCATAAAATTATCCAAGCTAGTTCTGAAACAATAATAAGACATGTAGTTACTAATCAACAATAAAATAAGATAAAAAGTACACTAGATGAACGTAACATAGGCATACAGGGGTGCAATTTCTATAATCTAGGATTATTATGTAAAATATAGGAATTTTCTATGATGTTCAGTGTTATAATACAGGGTGATTAAAAAGTCACTGCGCAGTAAAAAAAATATTATTATAATCCAGTAATGTAAATAATATAAAAAAACATAATATAAACAAAAAATAAAATATATTTTTTACTGCAGAATGACTTTTCGATTGCGCTGTACTATATTTTTTATCCATAAATAAAAATGAAGCAATATTAAACAAACTTTGATGTGGATGCTGAGTTAGAAGATGACTCGAACAATAACTTTTTGGACTGGACAGATGATGAGTTGGAAGGAAAAATTGATGGAGATTGTTGGGAGTGAATGAATGCTGAGTTAGAAGATGACTCAAACAGTAACTTTTTGGACTGGACAGATGATGAGTTGGAAGGAAAAATTGTTGGAGATTGTTGGGAGTGAATGAATGCTGAGTTAGAAGATGATGTAACCAATGACTTGGAAGGAATTGATGAAGATTTTTGGGACTGAATGGATGCTAAATCTTTAGAAGTATTTAATGGTGTTATTTGTTGATGACACGGGACAGATGATGACTTAGAAGGGATAATTGATGGAGATTGTTGGGAGTGAATGGATGCTGAATCTTTAGAAGTAATCAGTGGTGGTATTTGTAGATCACGTGATGGTGTTGTAAATGATTTTTCAGATTGAGCTGTTTCATCAAGTGGTTTCAGGATTTGTTGATCAGGTTGAGGTGTTTCATCAAGTGGTTTCAGGATTAGAAGTTTGGATTTATTAGGAATATGGTCTCCTACCTCTAAATCAATATATTCTTCAAAATCTAGACTGTAAATTTGTATTAGATGGTTTTCCAGATTAAAACCAAACACACTCTCTATTGATGTTTTAATGTCTGCCTCAATTCCTTTGACTACTTTTTTACTTTGACCATAAGAAACCAGAACTGAAATCTATAACATAATAATTTATAAAAAAAACAAATTAGATTGGGAACCCAGAAGCTTTTAATCGAACTATTGCATCTCAAAGGTTTGATACTTTTATCAAATAATATGAACCATGGGGTTAAACGTGTGATTTTTGATAGGAATATGTAACTTTGAATGTAAATCATAAAGTCCAAGAGGGTATGGATCAATAACTTCTTCATACTGCAAAAGAATGAATTTGCCAGTTTTTTCCACTATATAACAATGGAGATGTTCATCAAAATTAACAATTGTCAACCTTTCAACAATAATATATAACATTGAAAGGGCCTCAAAAGCATACAAAAAAGAGCCAAATGAGTATGTATCAGTACATTCAAGAATAACTGCACAAGAAGAGTTATAGTACCAGGAATTATAATGTAAAGATGAACCAAAAGTATACTTGTCAAAAATATGTAATATGCTTAACTGTTCCTGGATGTTGTTTGAGAAAAAAGCGACAGACAGAACTTTTAACTTTTTAATGTCAAACTTGGTGTCTACATTAAAAGAGGTTCTATCAAGCAGATTTGACAAGAGAAGTTGCCCTGAAGTAGATTGAAAGATATAATAAACATATTATATTTCAGATATAACTCAAATAAATACTAAGTTGAAATATTTTCAATATCAATATGATTTAGAATAGTCAAACAAGTGGAAGTATGTTAATTTAGCTGATGAATCAAATACCATCCCCTCTAAATTTAAACTGAAAATATGAACATTCAAAGTTAGGCCCTACACATTTTTTACCGTAAATAGAGAGTCGCCAGTCCTAATAATCACGGAGTCCACATTGGAGAGGTTTATTCTAGTATGTTTATCTATGATATGTTGGAGTCTTTTGACATTAAAAAAAAAGAAGTTATTAGTTATGCCAGGGTTAGACTTAGGGTTTTAAAAATGTAGGGTAAATATTAATATCCTCTGAATCACTCCAAATTTGGCATACAGTATCCTTGTAACACTGCGCACAATCCCTGAAAATATTAGTTGCCTACGATTTTTCCTTCTATGATTTTTGGGGATCTTCATGGGGTTTTCACTAAATTTTCCTTATATAAAACAAGGAAAAGTCCCATCATATTGAAATATTAATACAAGGTAGAGATAGTAGTCTTACACATTGTGTTACAATTTCAGTAAGCTCAGACTTCTACTTTCGGAGATATGAATTTTTTAATTTATTTAATTTTCAAGTAATATACGATTTTAATTATTTTTTTATTAAAATCTATAACTTTTGAAATAAGAAATTTAGGACTGTGTAATTTTAATACGATGTTTGATAAATAGATAGGTACATTGTATTAAAATTTCAGTACCATAGAACATTGATAATTAGTCATTAATTAATAAATAGTAATTAATTAAAATTAAAAAAAGGTCCCAGCTAACTGAAATTTTAATACAAGGTGTAGAATGATTGATTATATATGTATTATGTACTCTGTAATAAACTTTCAGTAGCATGAGACCTTTATACATTAATATACCATATTATACTTCTATACCTACATATAGACAGGTAAACTCAAGTACCTACTGCAGTCTTCAGTATTATAATAATGATAAATACATCCTACAAATATTAACATAAGTCATATAGGGTACCCCCGACCCGATCAAATGTTGGAATTACTAATTATGTGTTTTTCATAATATTTTTTTTTAAAATTTTTTTTTTGAAAGGACGGGTATATTGCGATAGCGCCGTAAGAGTATATTAAAATATTTTGAAAACGCCCAGCTTGTGCGATCTTAAAATATGAATTATAGTCAGATATAGGTAATATTTCAAAAACGCACAGCTTGTGCAATCTTGAAATATGAATTATAGTCAGCTAGGTGTATATTGAAATATTTTGAAAACACGCACCTTGCGGGCTCTTAAAATATGAATTAGAGTCAACATAGGTGCTAGTTTAATAAAATATTTTGAAAACGTGCAGCTTGTGCGATCTTAAAATATGAATTATGGTCAGCTATAAGTAATATTTCGAAAACACGCAGCTTGTGCAATCTTAAAATTTGAATTATATTCAACATAGGTGCAAGTTTAAAAAAATATTTCAAAAACATGCAGCTTGCGCGATTTAAAATATGATATATAGTCAGCTATAGGTCATAGGTAATATTTCAAAAACGCTCAGCTTGTGCGATTTTAAAATATGAATTATAAGTCAACTGTACGAGTTTAATAAAATATTTTGAAAACGCGCAGCTTGTGCGATTTGAAAATATGAATTATAGTCAGCTAGATAAGAGTATATTAAAATATTTCAAACATGCACAGCTTGCGCGATCTTAAAATATTTTGAAAACGTGCAGCTTGTGCGATCTTAAAATATGAATTATAGTCAGCTATAGGTAATATTTTGAAAACGCTCAGCTTGCGCAATCTTAAAAATTTGAATTATAAGTCAACTGTACAAGTTTAATAAAATATTTCGAAAAGACGCAGCTTGCGCGATCTTAAAATAAGAATTATAGTCAGCTATAAGTAATATTTTGGAAACGCGCAGCTTGTACGATCTTAAAATATGAATTATAGTCAACAAAATATTTTATTAAACTCGTACAGTTGACTTATAATTCATATTTTAAGATCGCACAAGCTGCGCATTTTCGTAATATTTTATTAAACTCGCCCCTATGTTGACTATAATTCATATTTTGAGATCGCACAAGCTGCGCGTTTTTGAAATATTACCTATAGCTGACTATAATTCATATTTTAAGATCGCGCAAGCTGCGAGTTTTTGATATATTTTAATATACTCTTACCTAGCTGACTATAATTCATATTTTAAGATTGCGCAAGCTGTGCGTTTTCGAAATATTTTAATAAATTTGTACATCAAGTTTAGATTAAAATTGACTTAATTCGTGGTTTAAAACAATTTGTTTCATACTGCTTCGTTCCAATATTTGTTTTTCCCTTGCATTGACACCCTTATATGCTTGATAAAAAAAATTGAAATAAAAATATTATATTTTAAAAACGCGCTGCACAATTTCGAAATGGTTGCACATTTTTCAAATTGGAAGATCGCGCAGCACCATTTCGAAATCGCGCAAATTGGAAGATTGCGCACAACATATATAATAACTATTATATAATAAATTTGCCTTTTTATATTTTTCAATTCCGTATTCTGCCTTTTAGTAAATAATTATTTCGATCAGGTCACCCGATCACGGATTTTTCCTTTTATTTATTTTTCTTTTGTTTTTCCGATGAAGGTGCATAGTTAATTTATTGTATTCAAATGTTTTCCAAATTATTCAGTGATTATTTTCTATCTTTCATTTATATATCAATTTAAAATTTTAGTTTTAGAATACTGATTGGGTAAATTGGAATCCATAAAAAAGTAGGCACCCAAAACAACGTATGAAACATCCGAATAATTTATCTTGAAAACTTAATCTAAAGAAATATAATAACCTTCGGCTTCAAGTTCGGATAGATTATAACGGGAGCCACAACTTGAAACTGAGTGCGCACTCAGTGAGCACAATTTTCCAAGAGGAAATAAAATGTATTAGTTAATAGATTTATGAATTTGCCCTTGGAAAATTGTTCCCACCCAGTCCGCGCTTGGTTTTAAGTCATGGCTTCCATTATAATCTATCCAAAGGTTTTATTTTTTATCTGAAGTTTTCATAATCTATCTGAACTTGAAGGTTATTATAATTCTTCAGATTAATTTTT
>JAYRCC010194407.1:0-10278 GCA_036026455.1 Americanaplana fernaldi | reverse complement strand
AGATTTATGTTGGACTATATGACTGCGTCTTATCTCATGACTTTATTTGGGGAGTTATAAGGGGCTTTTAAGTTGAGTATACCCTTCCCTATATGTATCAAAATAGCGGCCATGCAGGTACGTCTGCAAATGCAAATAAATGTATTTTTATATTCCTTATAACGTTTTCGAAAATGTATGATAGTTTGTCAAATCTCCCAAGTTTCTAGAAGAAACTTGAGTTTAATCTGAAATTTATTTCTATAAGTTTTCAAGTTCTTCTTAGTTTTTCCTTTTTTTATTTTGTTTTAAAAAATGCAAAGAATACCAAAACGTAAAATAAAGAAAAACTAAACATAAGATTAACTTAAGTTCACTTATAAGTTGCATATTTCATTCTTTATCCTACTTATCAAATCTCATGTATATTATGTTTCTTACGGTTTTGATTAATTATATATATATTTTTAATAGTATATTGTATGATTTTTATGATTTATTTCAATAATATTAGTTTATTAGTTTTATTATCAAATAATGTATAAGAATGGTTTATTACAAAATCGATTTTTATATTAAAACCACAGTTACGTTATTTCTACATACATGCATAAATTAATTAGATATAGTCTGTCATATAGAGTATTTTTTTTACTGAAAAGGTATTTTGTGATATAAAAGTGTAAATTGTAGGGGTCAAAAATACCTTTTGAAAATAAAAAGTTATGTATTATTCTTGAAAATATTTTTTTTTAATGGGTAGTAAGTACTACCAAATTTATCATTATACTAAATACTACACTTTGAAGACATGATCGAAGTTACCTAAAAATATCCTATTTGGGTTAAAAATACATTTTTTTCGGAAGGAGTTATAATGATACATTACATATATATGTGATGTATATACAATTACATTCATGTCTATATAATAAAAGGTACCTCTCTATACTGTGGTTTATTTCCGTTGTGACTCCGTGTTTAGGGATGTTAATTGCCAGACAGGAAATGTGGATTAGTTATTATCAAACATAGAAATATACATAGACAATTAATATATGTCTTTTAAAAAATGATAAACTTGATCATATATATACAGATTTGTCAATCAATTCTTCTTCTATATGTGAGTATATGTTATTTACTTAACTTGTAAATATAGGATATACCATACGAATTAGTAGTATATTTTAAGCATTTCTTTTTTTAGTGTGTTTATACAATCACATTAATTTTACCTACCTAATCTATAGATAAATTGGCAATTATTATTGATGAATCTCAAATAAAATACAAATGAAATTGTAATTCTCATAACTACATATATAGCAATCGATTTTAATTTATATTAATTATAATTATAATTATAAATCAATATTTTAGAAGTCTCCACTATTATAGAAATCTACTTTATTTAAATTAATACCTGAAAACAAATCTATTTCTATGTTTTTGATCTATCACTATAAAGTATTTTTTTTACACTTTTATAGTCTATTTTTCAAGCACATATTTAGGATTGGACTTGATTGTCTTACGATATACGACATACGACTTTTTCTGGAGCCCGCCCAGTGCGTATATTATTCCGTATCGTCTGTTATTCATATGCAGAATACTTTAAAAGTAGGAGATCACTCATACAAAAATAAAATTAATCGACAATAAATTTATTTTTAATTCATATCGACTTTTTCTATGTGTGAAAAAACTTCCTTTTCAGTTTGTAATGAGTAGTTTCCTATTTCTATTGTAGTAACATTAAGATCTTCTATGTAAATTGTGGTAATCAAAAATTGACATAGGTTTATTCATGTCAGACTTACAATAATTTTAATATGATGGATTAGAAATGGTAAACTGGACTCATAACGAACGGAAGGGGAAAGAAAAATCTCCATAGTCGATGTTTTGGTTATTTCTACATTTTAATTTACATTAAATAAATCTCTATGATTAAAAATATCTATATGTAAACTATAATAAACTATGAACTTATTATACATATATATTAAAATATGTATAAATTTGTGAAATTATTTGAATTTGATTTTATTGATTAAAATATTTGTCCGTGTTCCAGTCTTATTGAAATCTGTGGATTAATCACCTAATTCAATGATACTGACAACAACTATAATATACTTACATGAGAATCTCGAGAATGTCAAGGGGGGCAAATCACAATGTCTTGAAGGATCATGAATGTGATGAAGGCCATGTTGTCCATGAGATCCCCCATGATGGCCATGATGACTGCTGTGGTGAGATGATCGCTTTGATGCACTGCCATTGCCGCCTAGACATGAGTCACTCCCTCCATGGTGGTCAGGTGATGCCGTGTTGGACCGCTTGGGGGGTCTCCCAGGACGGGCACTGATATCAGAAAGATAATAATTGAATTAATGATAGTTAGACTTCAGTAGTGTAATAGATTGATTTCGTCAATTTTTTAAAGTAAGAAATCAACAATAACAGAAATGTAGGGCAACACTCTTATATTAGAGCTCATTATACGTGAATAGTCTCGAAAATCCACAAAGTACTGAAACTATATGCCACTGGAATAATTAATAATCCCAGAGATTCTTGACTGATTCATGTGTAAAAATTACAATGAAAGATTTTTTTATTGAGAATTATCGCTTTTTTTGGGGGGGGGGCTGCTCTTTACCTATCCGTGTGTCTGGAAGTTTTATTAAGAAATAGCTATATTATACTATATAGGTACACAGATGAAATAAAAATAAACATAAAAATACCACATTATTATTTTTTAATCATTTTATAATAATAAATATTCCAAACACGAACATTTTAAATGATTAATAAAAAATAAATGGGAGTAAGATAATGAACGATTTCCATCACATCAATACATTATATGTACATACATAAATATAATATATCGCAGCCAGGCAAATCAAGACCAACCACCGGTCATCTGTTTCAGGGAATATTTTATAGGAATACAACTTTTTAAATTTCACACAGATAGATATTATTTGAGATGCAGAGGGGCGTAGTTTTTTTAACAATTCTTCTTATTCTTATATAATATATCTTTGAATAATTGGAGCTGAGCTCATTGTTATATACGCAGACAATAATTAACAATTAAAAAGATATCCAATATTTTTCCAATTCAGTCAGTATATGTGTATACGTAAGTATGTCATTTACAATAATTGTGGATAATAGATTGGGGTATAACAATCATCATCTTGGTTCACTCAATATTTTCTTCTGCCTACAGTTTCATTATTTTATTCTCGTAGAGATGGTACTAGTAGATAGGTGTATAGGCAGGTACCATCTGTACCTTCCCAGGCTTGGAATTGCAGAAAATCTTCCCATCCATTTCAACTCGATTAATAAGATTGAACCGCAGTTTTCTGGTGCTGTACATATATTGTATTATAATATATTGTATTGCCACCTATATTAATACATCACACGCAACTAAAATATAGTTATTATTCCACTATTATATACATACAATATAACATACTATAACCACATCTTAGTTATAGCCACATTTTGTTTATATCGAGTATTCCACCTTTAAACTGTGATACAATTAAACTATTTAACTGCTTCTATATATTCATATTATATTTTGCTCATTAGATAGAAGTTTTACATGCTAAAATCATGTCATATATACTTACAGTTGTCAGGAAAGTAAATTGTTAATTGCTGTAAGTCCCAGGTCATCATCATAGTAATTTCAGTAAGAAAGACTGAAGACCAAATATTATAGTCTATATTTAAATTGCTTAGTTTTCCATTCCCTGGACATGTATCCATGTGGAATCATGGTGTCAACCTTGAATAGCAAACACATATCGACCGTATATCGATTTCAATGAATTCTTCATTATTTTGGGGTTCTTGACTATGTCTGCTTGTGACATACAATATGCCTTTCTTTTCTTATCGAAAAACTATACTAAATGTCACTTTATATAGTACCATTTTTTTTATACCAAACTATCTATTTCAAGTGTATGATGCCAAACTATCTATTCCCGTGTCTGGTGCCAAACTAACTATTCCAGTGTCAGAGTAGATTTAGGTGGAAAAGTAAAATAATATAAAGGAATACAAAGTATGCAGATGATGCAGGAAAAAGAAAGGAACGAGTGCTGCAATCGAGATGCGGGAGTCAAAAGTGATGAAAATAGATCTTGCAAACGATAGAGCTGGATCAAAGAAGGATTTCTGTTCAGTTATAAAACTATTATATACTGTTATAAAGGTTCAAAAAAGCTCTTATATAATAATCAAATCGGGTATACTTATTATACTCGTATAACGGAAAATACTATTATTTTACCACGATTGATATCTTGGTAGTTTACATGAAAAATAAAATATAAGGGATTTTTGGATCTTTCTGAAGGCAAAATACTTTACCTGTGCGACTTCTACCGAGCATATTATAATCTATTGTTAGCGTAGATGCCTTCATTATATTATGTACATATTTGAGTTCTTTGATTCACAGATGTTACTTACTTAGTACCAAATATTTCATGTAGACAAATAATTTAATTAAACAATATTATTCAGATACATATAATGAGCTATATCTTACCTGAATGATGAACTATATATGTATGCCTAATAAATGAGTAAGAAAATACATAACATGTCTGATGATTGTCACATATTTACCTATTATCATATTATAATAATATGAATTATTAAACTAGTTGATCTTTAGTAAGTAATGTATTATATTATAATAGTTGTATAGCACGCAATATCATTTCTAAAAACAAACCTCGAAAAAACAACATGAAACTGATTAGGAATTGTCGTGTATGAAATAATATAGTATTATAATTGAATTAAAGTTCTCCGCATATTAATTATTTACATGTATATAAAACAACAACAATAGTATGTCAAGGAATCCTATATACGTATTATAGGTTTCGTTGTATGTGTACAGGTATACAATGTAGATAATATATATGTGTGAATGATTTTGTTAAACAAGTATCAAGTATTTGTAATTAACCAGATAAATAAATAAAGTATAGACCGAAAATGAAAAGAAAGCATTCACGCAATACACAATAGTTACACAAAACAAAATAGAACTATGTATAGTATAATATGTATACTAGGTGTCATGTTAATCATTGTAAACCTTCTCAAAACATTCTATTTACCCATCTTTTGAACAATCAAAATCTTACCCATATGATACTCGTGACAGTTGTGCTAATTTTTAGTAATGATTCGCAATATTGAATTCATAAAATTAAACAACTCATCCTACACGTATAGATAGTCAGATAGATATACAGTTGTGTGTTTGTATTATCATGTATTATTAAAGAAAAGTTTAAATTCGTGTTCATTCTCTAGAATCATGTATCTATAGGTGTCTCATATATACATATATATATACGTATATTATATGTTACAAATATCGCAAGTAATACTTCAATGTATTGACACAAGGGCTTAATTAAATTTAAATGGTGTGTTTATAGAATATATGAATAAAAATACTTTTGTTCATACGCATTGTTTTACTTCACAACACGATAATTAATAGTATATAAAACATGTTAACATTTTTACTCAGTCAAATTCGTTGAAATAAAATATTCCTTATTATTTAACAAAATATACAATAATCATTTAAAAAATATATTATTTTTCAAATGATGCAATGCATTGAATTAATTCGTGGAGGGGGGGGGGCAGATAATTGATTACTAATTTTGATGAGTCATCTCTCCTAAGCCAATAAAAATGTCTCACATATCTGACTTAGTTTATTTTGGATAAAAATATACCTACGCAATGATATTCTGACACTTCATCGTGGAACTTTTTTTCAATTTTTTTTCAACTACCATCTTATATTATTTGCTCTAATTTATCTGATGAGATGCAGGCAAAATAAGAGTCTTTTTAAGTTCGTGGAAATATAAAACTACTTAATAGTAGTATTTCTACTGTCTCCAATCTTTATTCTTTATCTTGTTTTATATTTATTGGGATTACTTTCTCGATTTTAATATTCGATGGTGCCGTATGTTATATTCTTATGTAGCTTGTCATTTTTTTTGGATTTTTGTTGTAATTATTTATTTTCTATTTTTGTTTTTCATTTTGTTGGTTAACTTCATTATTCTATTAATTAATTATTAATTACATACGTACATCGTATTATAATATTTCAATTTTTTTAAACAAAATAATAACAAAAACAAAAAAATAATTATGACTATTGATGAAAGTTAATAGTAATTTTGTTACTGTAAGTCGGAATTTTTTCCCCTAATAGGTATTTGCTATCTGTCAACATAAAAATTAGCATTATATGTATTTTGTAATATTTCTATGGCTCAGAAGATTTTGATTTCTATGTAATGAAACATCCACTTTGTCTTTCAATATTCATTTCTCCATGTTCACGTCCCAAGGATTTCAATCAGCTCAGCTGTGTATTGTCGAAGAAGTCGATCCCTGAGTTAGGAAAGTGGCTTTATCTCCTTATTCAACAAAAATGGAATTACGCTTTCTGTATCACTGAAATATTATCAAGTTCATGTTTGACCATCAATGAATAAAACAAAATTACCAATGCAATCTGAGTATAGGCAATGAAGTAACCTATTTTCTATGTCAGAGCTATTTATCTTTCTTAATCCAACGGGTTTATCTATGTGGGACACCCTGTATAGTAAAAAAAACTCACTTTATTTTAAAGGATTTTACTGTCATTTCTATCTCTTGTATGTGTATAGTCATAGTAAAAAGTTTAGGAACACCCAGAAAACATAAAACATAAAACACCATAAAGAAAAAAAAATTAAAAATTATATATTTTAACACCAGTATAAGTACGTCATCGCTTGATCTCTTATACACAAGTTAAACAAGGATAATATGGCCTCATTCTCAACACCAAAAAACGAAGTTAATGCGATCCAGTACTCTAGACCAAAAAGAAATCACCATTGAAGGAGAGAAAATAGACGATGTCAACGAGTTTACTTATCTCGGAGTCCAACTAAACAATAAAGGCGACCGAAAGAAAGAAATTAAACGCCGCATCAACCTCGCCAAAACGGCAATCATGAAATGTGATCACATCTGGAAAAGTAAAGACATCAAGCTAAAATCTAAAATCTCTTTCATCTATTGGCATCTCCATCATGAGATACGGCAGTGAAGCATGGCTTTGTAATACGAATCGTTCAATGGTCGAAGCATTTGAGATGTGGTACCTTCGCAGAATACTCGGCATCACATAGAATGAACTTAAAACCAACAAAGAGGTCCTTAACCAAGCCGGCACAGAGAGAGAGATCTTTTCGCCAAGATTGTTGCAAGGAAGCTACGATACTTCGGTCACACGGTCCGCCATGAATCCTTAGAGAAAAACATCATGCTGGGTATAGTGCCCCACTGCAGGAAACAAGGACGTCCTCCAGCCAGATGGATGGAAAACATTCTTCTGTAGACTGAAGCAGGCCACACTGGACAAGTAGTAAGATGGGCAGAAAACCAGTCTCTGTGGAGGCCAAAGATTCGACAGGCTATACAACGCTTCACGAATGGATCCAACAATCGCTCCGATTAAGGAGCCACATATCAACTAGCGTAGATATACATATAAATTATGGATATTACCACCGAACAAATCAAAATAGAGCAAATGATATTAGTAGAAATAAAGCGGTGTGAAATAAACAAATTTGAAAAGTTATGGATTTTAAAATTATGATGATGGAGTTATGGTTTTGAATCACACTTATACAGGGTGGGCCATGAATCACGCACCAAATATAGTAACATTTAATAATAATATTTATATTTGAACATTTGATTGTATTATTTATAAACACATTTCTAGAAATTGAATCACGTAATTTATATATAGTAACAATAAATATTTTACTTTTCATTTTTAAATATAATAGTGATATTAAAAAAATGCCATATTTGATGCGGAATATTTGTGCCACCTTCTTTGTACACAAACTTTATCTCAGGAATAGGTGTGAAAGGAATGTTGTCAATAACATATTTCAAATCCATTGACATTTTTACATGATATACGTATAGTTAGACTTACATCAAAATGAACTGCTTGTTTGTCAATGTCCGTCTTATATGATTATAGAGGTGGGATATAAAAAATTTGATTTTAGTTATAGGTATATGATATTTTAAATAATTCTATAATTTCAAATATTTTCTATAATTTTGATTTTAATATATCTATCTCATTTCTTCGCAATTCTGAATGGACTAAGTATACTAACTACCAAAGAACTATATTGTAGCTTCTCTTTCGGTAGGGTAGCACTGTGAGAGCCTCAATCGCTCAAACTCTTCTACGGCGGCCATGATTTTACGTCCCGCCTTCACTGATTCTTTAACTAGTTGGTGTACTCTTCTCTTATACTGTTATATTTATATTGAAATGCGTTGATCAGTAAATTTTTACTCTAGAATACAGGGTCTCCACGCTAAAGTGTCCGTTTTAAAAAAAATATTGTTTTATTCAAAATACTGCTAAATATGTCAATTTTTCAAAAAAATTATTAAAATTAATAAATTATTTACAGTGATGAAGTAAATTAAATAAACATATGCAAAATGGTTTAGATATACTATATATATCTCTATGTTCTTACACAGACTTAGATTTATTCTATAAATAGAGATCATAAATGTCGTTTGTTTATTTTAGCAGCTAAGCTAATACGATACTTGTTTTATGATCATAAACGGACACTTTTGATCATTTTTAAAAAACGGGCACTTTAGCGTTAACTATTTTAATAACGAAGTTTGATTTCAATGGACAGAATTGCAACTAAATAATTATGTCTTTCTACTGTGCGTGTGGCACAGCGTGGTAAGACGGCAGACTCTGGTCACAAATGGCCCAGGTTCGACTCCCGACTTGCCAACATAAATTGATAGTGCCATGCTGTCGGTAAAGAAGGGAATCCTATAGACTTAAAATGCGCACTTAACGCTCCAATAAAGACCCGTCTTAAGACTGGGCAAATGACTAGAGAGGGATTTACTTTTTATGTGTGTGTTGACCATAGTGTATATGATTGTTGAATAGAATTCAAAGAAATCCATCATGTCCAAACAACCAGATCATTGTAAACAATATAATCAATCAAGTGAATATCCTTGTTAACTTATGTACAGGTATCACTCTGTTAAAAAGGGTGCTTTAAAGGGTGGTTCAGGAAAAGGGCTGGTTTGAAGCACACTTATAAGGGTGATGGTACAGCATGATGTTCTAATGCACCCTCTATAGGGTGGTATGAAAAAATGTTAACGAAAAAAGGGTGGTACAGAAAAAAAGGTGGTACAGAAAGTCGGTTCATTAAAAGAGTGTTCATATTATAAGCTCATTGTCTTTATAAGTATAAAGGCTGACATTGTATTATCATTATCTTCGAGTTCGACTCCCGCCTCTAACTTATTAATTGCCGGTATTATTTATTTAAAAATATAAACAAAACACATAGGTAGTCGTGATAATTGGATTTTTTGGAACACCTATTTTCAACGGCATAAGCTGACTGTTTATGAATAGATACCTTATAGTATAGTCATTAGTCTTAAGTATGAAATTAGCGCAGTGGTAAGACGGCGAACACGAATCAGATTATCTCGAGTTTGACTCCCGCCTCATCTGTATAAATTTATAGCTAATTATGTCAACCACATATTTTTTGCTCAAACCACCATCTCTGTTACATACTACCCTAAAAGGGTGCTTCCCAGGAACAATGCCTACCACCCTTTTGGGTTCTCAACCACCTTTTATATAACAGAGCTTCCTTTATTCTTTATATGTTATATATAGTTGGGGTAATTTTCGTGATTTTAATATACGTTATATTCTTATGTAGCTTGTCATTTTGTTTTTCTGTATTTTTGTTAAGTGCAGCTTCTTATTCATTTTATTTTTATTTTTTTCATTTTGTTGGTTAACTTTATTATTCAATATACATAGACATCAATATATTTGGATGTTTATATCACCGAACAATTCTATGAAGGAAATGGTTTTCTCCAGAATTCCTCAAACACCTTACTCTCCCAGTGTGTGTTCATTTCACAAAACGTGAAGGTGGTGTACCATTATGAATTTTAACCATAGAGTAATAATAGGAACTAAGAGATTCAACTCTCAATTCTCTGTCTATGGTTTGATACTACTTTGTCCACGATACCTAGAAGCATATTTTTTTATATAAATTCACAGAAAAAAATCAAAATATGCATAAT
>JAYRCC010193296.1:0-10279 GCA_036026455.1 Americanaplana fernaldi | reverse complement strand
CATTCTCCAAACACCTTATTGTGCTACTTATTTTATTAGTAGTATAATTTGTGCACGAAATATTTATTTTATTATATGTAGATAATATATTAATCTACGCCTTTAGACAAAATTAACCACAAAGCTTATTTTCGGATATTTGTTTTTGTTCAAATATGCCAACCTACCTTTATTATGTCATAGAATGTCATATTTTATGTAGGTATATAGGTACCTATTTGATAATAAAATTATCTTCTAACAAAAACATCTTAAAAAAATATTTGAAAATAGGTGGGTGTAATAATTGTAAATTAAAATAGTTCCATGATATATTTTTATACGATTAATTACTCTGTGGAGGGGGCGGGTATCCATGACTTTTATTTATGTCCCAACAATGAATGACGTTATAGCTAGACATTATATAACTTGTTTCTATTGTTTCACTTGTCGATATTTCCATTAAAATAGCCTATATTGCATTGTGTTTTGAGGCAGACCTACCTACGCGTATTCCATATATATGTACCTATTTAAATGCGTAGTTGTACACCTACTTTCAATGTTGGTAACTTCAAGTTGATATGGGGAAGGGAAAGGAGTAACACACTCAAGTTAGTGTTGAATTAGCTTTCGTTTGATTGACCGTAAATGACTAGAAGTAAGAGTAGAAGATGTCGAATAATGAAAGAAATGTTATACGTGAAAAGGAAGAAGAGAGAAGATAATAGACCGACGGATAGTAGCTACCTCGAGGTACAACGAACGAGGTCACAAGGCAGACATGCATAATATTTAGGTCAGGACTAACTTCAAATGGAAGGAACTGTACGTCTGCCGTGTTGCTGAGGGACCCCAAAGGGAACTATGGTATAACACATAGGGGTCAATAGAAAATTGAAAATCAGAAATAACCTTTTTATTATGCATTTTAAAGACATATAATATATTACCACCAGATAGAAACATATAATATATTATATAAAGTATCAATATACATCATTATTTTTCAGAAACAATATTCATGTATGATGTCATAGTCATATCGCCATCATTTGAACGCATCAAAATTATACGTTGTTGGTCAATATCTCAAAAAGGAAACATTTACACCGAATAGGCGGAGTGAAAACGTTCAAAAATGATCATGGATCACTCTATGGTCAAAATTGGTCATTTTGGCACCTTTTCAAAATAGTTTTTATCTAGCAATGTTTTTCTTGCATAATATAATATGATTGTATGATTGTAAAAAAGTTTTTTTTTCAGAATCACATTTTATTTTCAAAAGTAGTTGTAATATCTGAAACTAGTTTATACAATGAACAAAATTTATATTTAAATAATGAATACATTAATAGTTCAATCATCAAATACATAGAAGTGCACATCTACATTTTACTCAACAACACAGGTAGACAGGACGGGACCGGTTTTGTTCTTATTGGAGCTCATGTTCATGTTTATGTCAATTTTATTTTTATTTATTTTTTAATCCAGAACGCGATATTATACAGTTCATTGTTTTCAATACAAGTAAGTGTCATAATATGTTTGAAGATAGTTTGTTCTAAATGAAATCTTAATATAGGTAGGAATTATTTTTATTTTGAAAATTAGGTGTCTCCAAACTCGTCTAACTATTGCGGATGGCACGCATAACAGACTGCGCATAACAGACTGTGTACGTTTTTAAAAAGTTAGCATTACTTGCTACAAGACAACAAACTTAGTTGGTCCAACGTTAGCAACCTCAGATAGCATTGCCAACATTGCAAACATTGCGGAAAAGCTCTTCATCAGTGACCCCAACTGAAAAAACTTTTTGACAGATCAACAAACTGATGCAATTTATTTTGTGATTGCGTTCATGCATATTTGATTAATATGAACATCAATTAAATCTTTTAATTTCAGATTGTTATAAATTATACTACTATAATCAAATATAGGTATGTAGTACAATTACATATTATGTGGTGGATATCGGGAGCAGCAAAATACAGTCTATTTCGAGATTATTAACCTTTATCAGTTGCGCATACCCAGTCTCAACCCTACTATACTTACTAAATTCTTACAAAAATGTTTTCAGTATAAAAGACAAGAATGTCAGAGGAGAAAAATCGGGGCTTTGCTACCAACATATGAGCCGTGCATAATATTGTAATCGACTGATTGAAAATATACCCACAGTATTTGACTAAATAGTATTTTCATAAAGCATATATATTCCCGATACTATAATTTAATAAAGGCTTGATTTTTTACTTTTATATAGTGCATTTAATCATTATTTAAGGTTGTCTTGCGATATGACTTTTGTGCATATTAATTCAAAGATGATCTTAGCTTCCTTAACACGTCAGACACCAATGACACTCTTTGTGGTCTAGATGGGACTCGAACCTTCTCGGGTATCCCAATCCCAAGCCCATTGTCTTGCTACTGTGCCACGGTCGCACTAAAAGACCATGCATTAAATAGACCTCTTTTTCACACTATATATACATATTTGGGTATGGTTGGGTATGTACTCTTACATACAGTTGACGTGTGCAAAATTATAGCCAGAGATATCCCTGAGTATAGCATAATTTGAAAAATATACATTTCGATAAGTTCATCGATATACTACTTAATAAATAGGCAATAGATATACTGTCGATATTTGGATTATATGCCGGTCAATCAAATAGCAGTATTTTAGAACAAAATGTACAATTTACTGATGAAATATTTCATTTTACATTCAATAAATAAAACTAAAAATGGTGGAACAGATAAAGAAATCAATTCATATAAAGTGACTCAAATGCTGAAAAAGAGCCTGTTTAGGTATGTCTTCTTAAAAGGCGATATACTAAGCACTGATTGGCAGCCAGACAACGAGCTGCTAATACTGCCTGGGTCAGTCCTTCATGTTGTGAGATGAATATTTCAGCCACTTTATGTACATTAATTAATTTATTTTCACCATTTTGAGTTTTATTTATTGTATGTTAGACGAAATATTTCTTCACCAAACTGTATAATATATCGTTCTAAAATATTTCACTTTGATTGACCGGGATATAATTCAAATGTATATTTTTTCAAATTATGCTATACTTTTTGCACACAACTGTAATATGTATGACTCATGATTTTCTCAGAGCCTCCATTTATTGATTGATCATATCAAAAAAAAGTACCAATTTATGGACACGTGTATAATCATTAGGTGTCTATTTTTCGGTGAAAACAAGTTTGGCGTATACATGAGTCTTCTGAAAAGAATATCCAAGATATAGAGGACAAAATAAAAATGAAATTCAGGGGATTTAAGAGTTTGTATAGAATCGACATACTTACTACATAATACATTATCATAATTATTATCAAAACTAAAATGACCATTTTAAAAAAATATATATAGGAGAAATCCAAGAGAGTACTTTCAAATCCATGATCAGTAGGAACCTTGCATTCACTGAAATGAATTCTCACAATGTCATGTAGCCAAATCTATCATGGTACATGCACTGATGAAGAAGGTTAATGTTCAAAAAGAGACATATTGTTTATTAAGTCGAAGTGTCTATAAGTGTAACTCACATCAGGCAAACCCTGTGCCATCAGTATCCAGTTGGAATCCAGCTGATCAGCTGCCTGCAGATGATAGCGACCATCAGTCCACAATAAAGCCGCCGTCTGTGTGATGATGGCCGACCCAGCGGATCCAGTAAAACCAGAAATGAAATGACGCCGACAGTCACACTCCGAGATGTATTCAGAATTGTGGGCATCCCCCGAGGGGACCAGAAAGGCATCTACATTATGAGTGGCCAGTGAGGCTCGCAGACGCTGTAACACGTTTGTAGAAGACATGACAGCTTTCATTTCTGAAACAATGAATTAGATAACATTGAAATCAATTTTAACTAAACAAAAAACTTGTACTATTTATATATAGGGTTTCATTTATATATACACCAAGGTGCAAAAGTTTTATAAACATAAAAAATATATTTAAAAAATGGTCTACCCTCCAATAATTTATTATTATTTTTTAAATGTTTGCCCAGAAGTGGACTGTTCTCACGTTAACTAAGATTATAAGATAAAATGATAGGTATATCTGACAGTCTTGGTTGTGATTAATAACAGACAGTTCACTTTCTAGTTTGATAAACATAATTGTTCATAGTTATTCATTTCACAAACAACTGCTTTGACCAGTGTATATACAGTATGTTCTCTCGACCTGCACAAAGCCCTGATTTGTCTTCCTGTGATAATGCTCTCTGTGAGATTCTCAAACCTCAAACCTCAGAAATCAACAAATGTGAAACAATTGAAACTAGAAATGACAGAAAAGATTCTGGAAATCTCACAAAATTTACACACTTACCTTCAGATGAATTATGAACACACTGGTGTGCAGATTGACCCATATGACATTTAAAATCATATATTATAAATGTGTTATACTAAACAATTTTAATAAACTGGTAAACATTTTAAAATAACATTTTGATTTTTTCCGTGCACCTAGGGATTTATAGAACATATTTGTGGTTATGCTGGGAAATCTGGAAATGATTTATAAACAAGTATGTTTACATATTATTAACATTATTTGATCATATAAACGTCTTATAAACATCATATAAACTAATATTCAGGTCATCCAATCATCGTTATCAATCACTTGCTGCACAGTCATTCTGGCATAGAATCAACAAGTTAATCACAGTATGCTGGTGTGTGAACGAATGCAGTCCTGAAGCTCCTTGATTGAAGAGGTCTGCTTTCTTGAGCAAATGTTCTCAATAGAGTTTAAGTCTGGGCTGTTACAGGTCAACTCTTGAATTATTCTTTAATAAATTAAGATATTTAGATGTATTCATAGTAGTATTCTGGAGTAAAAACAATAATCCCTCAGTATTCTTGGCCCAAACTTGAACCCTATCAAGGAAATGAGAAGTATTCTTGATAGAGACGTTGCGAGAGAGCAAATCTCTTCAACCAATTAGCTTCAAGACATTGGTGATTCAGCATTACAGTAGAGTACTGTGATTAACTTGTGATTAACTTGTTGATGCCAGGATGACTGCAGAAAGTGATATATTTATAATAATGGTTGGATGACCAAAAATTGGTTTATATGATATTTATAAGACATTTAATTTATTTATTCACAAATATTTGTTTAATCCTGAATAAAAAAATGTTTGTTTAAATATATATATATATAATAATCACACCATTTCCACACTTTTTGGCATAACTGCATCAGATCATTTTTCCCCAAGTTATAGTACTTCTTTTTGCATTATTTAGGGTTAGTCTTTTGTAGGAGAAAATTGCTTATATAGTATAATATATGTATAACATCTAAAATACCTATCTTTGAAATAAATGTTTCCAATATAATATATAATTATACATAAGTTCATAGGTATAGAGTAATGTTGAACATATATAGAGTTTATAAGAAATCAACTTTTTATTATTGGTGTTAGCTACATATCACAGCTAAAAAGCAAGAATATTGTATCCGCCAAATATTTTACCCAAAAGCATAAAGGCAGTTTTGTGTGTAAAAGGCTTAGGTGAGATATATCATTTCTAGGAATATCCAATTCTTTACCAAGACATTTCATATTACATCTTCATACATATAATAATTATGATTTTTCAGCGAGCTTAATAACTACAAAGCCATTTTCTGAAAAAAAATGTTATAAACTATAAATTGGCAGATACAATATTCTTGCTTTTTGGCTGCAATATTGTCTAATATGAAGGCAAACTAAATAAATACATTTATCATTTGTTTGTGTACCAATTTGATATATGTTGACTTTTAAAGGTTGTCCCATTTTTCAAATGAATTATATCAGCAATAATTTAACTCATCTAAAGAAGACTCACAGTTGATTGAAAAACTTATTTTTTAATTAGTCTTACAGAACATTTTTAATCACTATAAATCCCCTGCTGAACCATTGTTTTAAATCAGTAAACATTTTCACAGCTGTTTACCATTATGCATTTTGCAGAATTGTTCCACATTAGACCCCCAAAGTTCACCATTCCACATTGCTGTTATACAATTTCTGCATTGATATTATTAATGTTAATATATTTTTACTTGCCAGTAAATGAGAGTATTACCAAACGTATATTATCAGTATCTAGTGCCAAAAATTGAAAGTGAAAGGAGGCTGCATAAATAGAGTTATTTACTGTCCTTCAAAATTATGTAAGTATAAGAGAATCAATAGACTAGTCAAACAGATTAGTTCTTGAGTGTATGTAGCTAACCCAGAAATAGTTACAATACACTCTAGTATATTACACTCTAGATTATTTCATCATTACTCATTATAGTGGCTGTCTCATTCTCTTTCTGTGGGATTTATTATGGCATGTTCTGTAACACCACCAAACAAGCATGTTTACAATGTAACCAACCAGAATATAATCAACTGGGTGCCAGTTACTATTGGGTCAATGGAATGCCGATCAAAGGTTGGACTTTATAATATGTTTGAAATACCTCCCAAATGCTTACAAATGAACGTCTACATTTTAGTGTGTTCCCTGTGGAAGTAATTCTTCTTCTAAAATCTTCTAGTATAATGTTTGGTTCTTATAATGTATTCTGTTTTCAGCATAGCTGATAAAACTAAAGTCTGTACCATCCATAAAAGATTTTGTGAACTGGTTGGCTTTTCATTTCAATATATGTATTTGCAATTATTTTCAGATACAAAATGTCATCTAAAGCAAAGGCAATACGCAAATCCATTGATGAAGTCAAATCGGGTAAAAGTACTTCAATCGAATGTGTAGCCAAGGATTTTACTGCAATCCCAGAAATTTCTGATTTAGGTAAGGAAAGCTTGTATTTGCTTATTTACCTAATAGTATTAATTTCAATGTATATTTTTGATATAACTATTGATTTGTTTATTATTATTTTTTTATACTTTCAGCTTACTTATCAAATTTGACATCCCTCACATTGTCACATAACAAAATTGAAAGTATGTTTGTAACATTATGGATTGATTAATTATTCATTTTTCTAAATACTGCCATTTTTTACATTTCATTACAGCTGTACCTGATGAGATTAGTAATTTACAAAAACTTGAAAACTTGAATCTCTTTCATAATCATATAAGTGTGAGTTTTTTCAATACTTAAATTCAATATATATCACCATCTTAAATGACACCTTCCCTATTAAAAAGTATGACATTGACCATTAACCATTATGTATTTGTCACATTTTGTATTTCAGGTCATTTCGCCGAAAATTGCGGAACTCATACACTTGAAGATCCTTAACTTGGGGTATGTATACTAGCTATACATGTTTAATATTGAACTCTGTTGAACTATAATCGCAATATTAATTCTATTTACCTACATTTCCATCTTAATTGTCTTGGCTTATTGTTATTCTTTGATTAATAATACACTAATTATTATAGATTTGATATCTGCTTAGTAGGAATTGATATTTTTCTTGACATTTAAATATACTATTTTATTGAAATTTCTATGAAATTCGGAGATGCATAGATAGACATATATATACATACCTAAGCTAAGAAAACGTTCTATTTGAAAAATAATATAATTTGATTTTCAAAAAAATCAGAATGCTCTATTTATATACTGAAATTTACATGCTGATCAGATTGCAGTATAGATCAGAATACAGGATTGGGTTAATGTGTGTTACATTTTGTCAAAATCTCCAACATTAACGTTTTCACCATTGTTGTGGATCATCAGACAGCCACAGGCAATCAATTAATATAATATATAAGTTTGCGCTGTTGAGATTATTTCTTGAAAATGAAAATTGCCTTATAAACTTATTTATATATATAAATTTACAAGTAGGTTCGTGTTTGGTCTGATATTCAAATACTGGAATAATTTAGTAGCGTATTTGCTCATTTGAAAATTATTTCCAATTTGGATTGTTTACTTTTTTGAAATGTCAAAAACCCTATGTTCAGCTGAGGATTGGCAATAACTGTGAAAACATGTTACTGTTCTGGTCAGAAAAATATATATATCAGACCAAACACGAACCTACTTGTAAATTTTTATATCATTATCATTACAATTATGGCCGTTTATTACATTATTTATTATTATATATATTTATTTGATTAATTCATTGCCAGCGTCTATCTGATAATCCACAATAATGGTGAAAACGTTAAATTTTAGAGTTTTTGTCAAAGTGGTATCCATTCCAAGTTTCGATTTCGAAATCAGTTTCATTGGTCAACTTTGTTTACTGTAAATAGAGTATTGGTCAACTCTATTTACAGTAAACAAAGTTGACCAATGAAACTTAACTAAATCCTGTATTCTGATCTATACTGCAATCTGGTCAACATGTACATTTCAGTTACCTATATTAACTCAACTCATAGTGTGCGAAAGATCAAACCGACCTAGACCTTATTTATATGAATTAGAATAGTATGTATCAAATATATCTAATAAGCCAGTATTATACGTAAAACTAAAGATAATGAAGAACTAGACTGGAAAAGGAAAGTCTTTGTTGTATATATTCCTCTGTAATGCGATAAGTCTACAATTGATATTTTTGAGAATGATCTCAACAGCGCAAACATATATATTAGATTAATTTATTGCCTGCCCAAGTTCTTCGTAGTATTTCTTTATTTTTATTTGTTTCGAGAAACACAAAATAAGAAAACAGAATATTTATTTAAATATTCATTTAGACTTAATTTCTAGAAATGACACCCTGGTAAAGTATTAAATATTGGAGATTTTGTGTAACATCTGTTATTCGATGTAATTCTGTATTCTGCTCTAATTATAATTTAGTTTCTCAGCATTATATACTTCTTATATCTATTTAAGTAATGTTTACCTCAGAAGATTGCTTAAAATATCAAAATGTAAACTACATCCAAACTATAAGATTGTACAGGCATGTGATTTTTCCGGAAATCCGGATTTTTGGAAGCTCAACAGGTCGTTTTTGTATATCGATTTTTTGGGGAATTTTATAAACTGTGCAAAAACTCAGGGAAATCTGACAAATTTCCTGGAAAATCAACAAAACCTCAAGGGCGATCGAACATTCAGTGTAAAAAAATCACGTTTTAGAGAACATTCTATAATGGACAACCAATTCCTGAGATGCTCTCTCCTGCATTCTAGGTCTCAAAACGCCCAGGAGTTTTTTTTCCGGATTTTCAATCATTTCCAAATCACATGCCTGCACGTATGTAATATATTGAATAGTATGGTTGTGTAGAACTCTATGGTCAAAATAGGCAAATTTAACCCTGAATTTTGCAAAGGCAAACATTCATTTGTGAGCATTTGAGAGGCATATCAAACATAGTACGAAGTCAAACGTTTGTTTGGTGTTCCATTGGCCCACAAGTACCTAGCGCCCAGCCTATATATCACACATTCACATATAATTACATTGCCTTATTTGTCTATGTTTTAGTAATCAGTCAATGACCACCAACTTCCCCTATGTTCCCAATGAGCTGTTCAATACCAATATAGATGCCCAAAAATCCTACTTTGATATCAAGCATAATTCCTCCCAATCTCCAAACATTGCAACCTATCAAGTAATGGCAAATGGCGAGGTGCCTACTGACCCAACCACATTCCAAGTGATGCCAATTATAAATGGTGACTGCCAAACTACTGTCAAAACAGCATTCCAAGCAATGGGGCAGAGCGATATCCATAATGCCCCAACATTCCAAGCAATGGGACACCACCGTGATGTGCCCACCAACACTACAACATTCCCGACCATGGGGCAGGGGGATATTCCCAGTGCCCCAGCATTCCAAGCGCCTGTAGGAAATGGCAGTGTCCCCAGCCCTCTCGTATTCCAGGAGATGGAGGAGAGTGAAGCAGAGGATTTCTATCATTATCCCAAACATCCTAACTTCCAATTCTCGCCCACATTACACTATAGAGCATTGAAGGAGGTGGTGAATCAATTGTATGATTTCGATGAATTTATCAAGTACGATAATCCAATTGGTGTGGGTTATTATGCTTCTGTTTATAAAGTGAGTTGATCAATATTACAGGGCTCATACAGATCCTTAAATTATTTAAAAGTCTTCAATTTTATGAATTAAAAAAAATATTCTTTACAAGTCTTTATAGACATTAAATATGACCAATAATATGTATCCACTGTCGTAATTGTATTTAACATTTTGTTACCTATCGTTACAATTAGTACTATGCCCAGTTGAAG
>JAYRCC010192186.1:0-10282 GCA_036026455.1 Americanaplana fernaldi | reverse complement strand
ATAATACTACTTATGGTCAAGTAGAATATTTAAAAATTGTTTTAACTTATAGACACACTGTTAAATTATGTATTCAAAATAATTAAACGCAGTTTTATGAATAAAAAGAGTGAGATATCTCAAAGAAAAAATAGTAATCTATTTAATTTTATACTATCGCCAAATTCAGAATTGAAAGTAAATACTTTAGCATATTATTTCAAGTGTACTTCTCTAGTAGTCACCATATATTATATGAAAAGGTTATCAAAACGTAAAATGCATTACATTAATATGCTTTATTCCTGCTATTCTTATTCGTGATCAAAATAAATGCTATATTTACACGTTCTTTCTTTTTAGCTTCATGCCGAAACGAAAGAGTCAATTAGCTCTTGGTAAATATGCTCCTAATGCTGAGAAGACAATCAAGCGATGGGAACAAGTAAGACTGACTAATTTGCGATATAGAAAATGGCTGAAAAAGGATCCAGACAGAACAGAAAAAATGCAAAAGTTTTAGAAGCTGCGTCAAAGAGTAAAAACGGTAGCTGATAAAAAAAATAGCAAATGACAGCAATTACTGGGAGGTAAGTCAGAATATTTGGAGAACAAGAAAGGCTATTGCAAAAAAAAGAAAATAACAAAAAACAGATGACAAGTACTCCTTTTTTGGAATGGAATGATTTTAAAGTTAGTACAACGAAGAAAGAAAATTTTGCTAGCAGTGAGCAGTGCTATTGGCATAAAGCCTGGCTTCATTGGAACCCGAAAACTGTCCTGAGTTTGCAATAGTTGTATTAAGCTCCCAGTTGGTGACCTCTTGGCATCAAATGAAAGCAAAGCCTGTCAAAATAAAAGTCACGTAAACGAATAGACCATTCATCATGTTAAAAATAAGGCTGATCCATGTTGTGATCGACTGAAACCATGTAAATTGAACCCCTCTGTCACTACTCTACAGACTTCCGAAGAGGTAATCGAACTACCTAGTACTGAAAATACAGCGGCGTCAAAATATTCAGGAGTCACACTCTGTGAAGCAGCGGAGATGAAAAAAAGAGACTGACTTCTCATTAAATTAAAAAATGTCACAAGTGTTCATTTCTTTGATGGCCAAATAATCGATAGTTTAGAAGATAATAAAGCTGTAATGTAGGTAACATTTGCAAAGACATACAGAAAATTGACGAACCAGTTTGTTTGGCCATACACGCCAGATCACAGTATAATCCAATATAAACAATTTGTTGGACAACTACCTCCACCTAAACTTCTTCGTTACGGAATTATGCAATTTCCAGCTGTGAATTCATCTGAGTGGCCATAACTGTTTACATAATACTTGTTCTAGCAATCTGACATTTAACAACTTTTTTAAATAGTTTATTATTACATTTTCAATTAACCTTGTACAAATTATTAGTCATGTTACTAAAATTCTATCAGTTTTAAAATTGTTTTTTGTTTTTTTCTCATTTGTGATCATTTGTGTATCGTACTTAAATAGCTATTTGTGAAATACATGTTGTTATTATCGATCACTAATGCTTTTTACTATTGAAGTGTCATCATAATGAAACTAAAAATCCATATTTTGTGTTAATACAATTAACAAATGAATAAACAATAAAAAAAGAAAAAGAAATAATAGTGCTTCAAAATTAAATTTTATATTTTTTATAAAAAGTATTTTCATAGTTTACTGCAATATTTTAATAAAATATAACGAGGAAACTTATATTTCAATGAAATTATATGTGATTCCATAACATTTAACAATACAAGTTAATTAAATCAACATTTTTAAAATGTTATTAACATGTGTTACTTATAATTTAAAACTGTGTATAATAAAGATGGATGGGGCGATTATCGTCTGATTTTGAAATCGGTTACTATTGACTATTATCTATTATAATTGCTTAAAATAAAGTTGATTAGACTTTAAAAAAAATCAATATTTTTTTTCATAAAAATATGCAAAGTTGGAGAGTTGGCCCGGATGGCTCTGGTGATTTCCAGGTTGTTTCCACTGATGGCTCTGGGGTTGTCCAGGTTGTTTCCACCGATGGCTCTGGCAATGTCCAGGTTAATTTCCCGGATGGCGCTGGCGATGTCCAGGTTATTTCCACTGATGGCTCTGGTTATGTCCAGGTTTATTCCACTGATGGCTCTGGCAATGTCCAGGTTATTTCCACGGATGGCTCTGGGGATGTCCAGGTTGTTTCCACTGATGGCTTTGGGGTTGTCCAGGTTTTTTCTACTGGTGGCTCTGGGGTTGTCCATGTTGTTTCCACTGATGGCTCCGGGGTTGCTCATGTTGTTTCCATTGACGAAACTGGTATTGCACAGGTTGTTTCCAATGATAATCTCTCACCTCGCAACAAATGTTGTACTCCCATCGACACCTTACAAAACATGTTATATTTAGTCTAGACCAAAGAGTAAAGACACATAGAGCATTAGCTCTTAACTCTCTACCTATCTTTTACATTATAAAAAATGCACAATGAAAATTAACGGATTTTATGAAAAAATAAAGAAAAGATGATGCAGCAGTAGTATAAATATTTACTTTAGATGATTATATTTTGAATAATTAGATATAATTAATTATTTTAAAATGCATAAAATTAACTTTGCAATATCTACTTTATTATTTTGGTGAAACTTTTATGGATATTTTTTTTATTTTGTACGTTATGAATTATTTTTTGAATATATAAAATTACGTTTATCATAACAATAGTAGTATCAAACCGTATACAGAGAGAAGGAGAGTTAATGCTCTGTGTTCAACCTACTCTATGGTATAGACATCATGTCCGTGCAAAGATAATGTTTCGTAGCGCAGAGGCGACAGTGGCAATTCATGGCATTTTAGGCCAAGAAGTGAATGAGAGTTGAATCTTCATCTAACTTCCTTACTTGATGTATTTCACTGCATAATATAAAATCAATTAACAAACCAATCAAATCGATAATTAATTTTAAGTAATAAAATTATTTCACAATATTATTGTCTCTGAAAATCAGGTTATTTAGATCATAGAGCATTGCATTTAGAAGGAGAATTCACTCTCGTTTCTATTGTACTCTGGAGTGATATAAATACTATTTTATGAAATTGGTGTATTTTTTACAGACGCTAAAATTATAATGTAAATGATAGCTCGTAAGAGAATGAGAGTACATTTTCTGTCTAACTACATTAATGATATGGTTTCAATGTTGACTATTACACTGTCTTGCATTGCATTTTAGATAATGTAAACTTCCAAGTACATAAGTTGTTAATTTATGTAATAGAAAACACTGTATCATACTTATGAATGCAGATACTCCGTGCTTCATACCATAGAGTAAACAGTTGGGCTTCAGACTATGATTTAACTAAATGTCACATCATATTTATGGTTTCATGCAGTTTTGTACCTAGATAATATTTTATTTTTGGTCAGTAGATGTGATGTCTCCAAGACTGCGTCACTTGTTCATGCCATCAAATGCTTGATCATACCAAATCGTCTACGTTACTTCGATAATTACATCCTGTTGTTCATCAACGTGAAGCTAAGGTCGTAATATAGCACGAAATACTTCCACATTCCTGTTATAATTTAGGACATAAATGCGGCACTTCACGAAAGACTAGTTGATCTTCCGAAAGTCGTAGACAAAAGACACACACAAAGCGCAATGTTGTCAATATGGTTCGACACATGTAGACAAACCCCAAAGAAAGCAGTAGTGAGTAGTGACTTTTTTCACCGGCTCAAAGTTGCATAGTACAACTTATAGCAGGTGCATAAATATTTGATTTAATTTGAAATAAAAAAAATCAACAAATATAACGCCAACCTGCTCTTTGCATAATATGCGACCTCGTATATTATGTTGATTTGAAATGTCAAATATAGGATATCGAATGAGAGTTGATTGTCTGTCAGTCTAAACTTCCTTACTTCATTACTCTTTAGTCTTGTATTTTTCATAAGTTGAACTAAAAAATGCGTTGGTTTTCTGTTATACTGTATAATGAAATGTAAAACATAGATTTGAGAATGAGAGTTGAATCTCCATCTAACTTCCTTACTCGATGTATTTGACTGCATAAAGTCAATTAACAAACCAATAAAATCGATAATTTCTATTAAGTAATAAAATACTTCATAATATCACTGTGTCTGAAAATAAGGTTATTTAGATCATACAATGATTTAACCAGATAACACATTATAATAATGGTTTCCTACAGTATACCACCTACATAAATCCTAGTTTTGGTAGCAGTGATGTCTCTAAGACTTCGACACTCGGCCATGCCATCACATACTTGATCATACCAAAAACGTCTACGTTATTTCCCAATTAGAACTGACTCTCCACACCTGAAGTCATCCTGTTGTTCTTCAGCGTGAAACCAAGATCGAACTACAGCACGACAGTCTTCCATTTTCCTGTTATAATCTAAGAAATCATTAACTTACTTCAATAAAGACTGGTGGTATCTACACATTTAAAACAGATTTCCAATGCATTGGTAAGACAATTTATACAAATTATTGTTGTGTAAATGTGATTGTAATAATCATAGATATATATTTTAATTAAATAAATTATTCAGATATAATGTCTATGATATAATTATACTGTTTGCCACTTCATCAATAACCTATTTAATTTGATTATTATTGATTTAATAATATATTAAATAACTACAGCATGTGAGGTTGTGTCTGAGGTCTTAAGGTCATCATTATTGTCTTATATCCATATTTTATTTTTTCACAATATCCTTCCTTGTATATCCTGTTTATATAGTCTACATCAAAAAATGTTGACATTTTTGCCTTTCTTTGTTAAAAAATAGTGATTGAGACCCCATTAAAGGTTGGTATGCCCAGACACGTATTGTATTACTCGAGTCTGTAGTATTGGAGGCCATTATTGTTCTTTGATATTGCATGTAGTTGATAAATGATGTAGATATATAATGGCCAAAGTGTTATTCTAATAACTAATATTAGATGACGTTGAACTGTCACCTCTACTTGAACTCGGCAATCCTGCTCTTGAAGAGACCGCTCATTGCGAGTCAGATGTTCTCAAGATTGATCTCATTAAACGTGTATCAGAAATACTTATGACAATCAGATGAAGTTCCAGAAAACCTTGGTGAAGGCAACTACAAATACTGAAATGACGTACAAACATATTATTATATACAACTTTATATATCCGTGACATTATACGGGATAATAATTGTTTTTAGCGCTTTGTTCTTTCTGCTCATGAGCATATTAATGAATTGAAGAATCTGGCTCCACCACATATTATATTATATAAATTATAGTACGTTTGCCAATAACACAATTTATCCTAATATGCATAGATTGTATCTCAAGTATAGCGCGGAGTATTAGTTTGAATTTTACGAACGCCAAACAGCTCATCAGAAATACGAGAACGAGAAATAAGACACATATCCTCGGTACAAAACCAGTTAACCCTTCGCAGGCAATGGGGGGGGGGGGTATGTACCCCCCTGACGATTTTTCAAATGATACATATAACGGATCATTGCAAAATATTGAGCTCCGAGAGATACTTTCACTAAACTTTTTTGCGATTTTTATGACATAAATATGAACTAGATCGATCACCGTTGTTGGCCTCCAGAGGGGGTGTCAAAAGTTGAAGTCAGGGGACATTTTTGATCATTTTTTGCTCAACATAAAAAATGACCAAATTAAGGTAATGGTACATATTTCTTTACTGATCAAAAACCAAAGGACTATGATCATGAATTTTCATATTGTATACAGGGTGTCCCACAAAGATGCGCTCGTAAAACAAAAAAATAAAAATTGAATGTTTTACAACCAGTAGGTATGTAGATGTATTTACAATATACAGGTATTTACACATATGAAATATGTACATTATTCAGATTTTAATTTAATATCACATGAATGACAAATTAGTATTTAGTATGACTACCATGTGTTCTCATAATTTCAGCTAATTGATTGGGAAACAAACGCAAAAAGATTTCAAAAAGCCCATTGTCATTTTCAGGATTTCGAAGAACATGGTCCAATACACAATTAAATGTCTCTACTGTTTTATCTCTTTCAGTATGTATTCTTGATTTTACCCTATCCATAATGATTGATCCCACATTTTCACATGGGTTAAGGTGGGGTGAGTTTCCATAGGCTATTGAATGTTGTCAAAAGATATACATTGTTGTGTTGCCAGGGCTTTAAAACACGGGGCTTTGTAGAAAAGGTATTAGATGCTGCTCAGAAATATTCTCCTACCCAAGACTCTCCCTGTTCCTTAATGTCCCACATAATTTTAATAGAGGTTAAACAAACAAATGTTTATTATTTTGACAACACTCAATGACCTATGGGAACTCACCCCACCTTAACCCATGTGAAAATGTGGGATCAATCATTATGAATAGGGTAAAATCAAGAATGCATACTGAAAGTTAAGTGATAACACAGTTGAGACATTTAATCGTGTATTGGACCATGTTCTTCGAAATCCTGAAAATGACAATGTGATTTTTGAAATACTTTTGCGTTCGTTTCCCAATCGATTGGCTGAAGTTATCAGAACACATGGTAGTCATACTAAATACCAATTTGTCATTCATGTGATATTCAATGATGAATATCTAATTAATGTACATATTTTATATGTGTAAATACCTACATTGTTAATATATCTAACTTGAAAAAATAATCAATTGTAATTTTTTTGTTTTACGGGCGCATCTTTGTGGGACACCCTGTATATAACTCTTCATGAGGAATATTCTGGTATACTTAATTAGAGCTACATCACATCCACCATCCAGGAGGTGATCCTTGAAATTCAGGTGGTCATTTTCTTATTAAAAAAATCAAACATAATTAGTAAAACGCTCAGAGATACTCGAGTTACTTTTTTCTTGTGATCATTTGGATGTAAAAACTTTTTAAATCTGATGCTCCTGTGACCTTCTGAAGGGGGTCTCAAAATCTCATTCAGGAGATTCAAAGCCAAAGGAAAAATATCAAAATTATTTATTTGATAAAAAAATCGTCAGCAACTTGTAAAATGGTAAAAATTAACATACAAATATATTATATATAGTATAAATGTAGTAGACGCATATTTGAGTCCTGTAGCTCAACCAGCCACCTGGAAGTCTTCAGGAGGACTGGCATCGCTATATCTCGAAAAGTAAGCACTTTAGAGCATATAAATGTATTACTATTGGATATAAATATGGGGTCAATGAGTCTATATAACCAATATTAGACCATTTACATTATCGGTATTGCCAGGTCCTCCTGAAGACTCCCAGATGGCTGAGGAGCCGATAATTTATGCTTATAATTTATGTAATATTATCTTATTAATAATATTAAATTTTATTTCTAATAATTAGGAGGTATATTATCTAGCTGTTATAATTTCAAGCTGGTACCAACATACACTTGTGTAGCTATAAACTATTATATTAATACATTATACTGTGATTAATTAAGAGATGATGTATAGCAAACAGTGGTCCCCGTCTTGTTCCTATCTATAGTTTAGATTAGAAGTTCATGACTGCACTAATTTGTATGCTATACTTTATGTAATGTATAATGTGATTTTAAGTGGATTAATTTTCAATTGTGGATTGTTATCACTAGTAGATATAATGATATTATATACAACCTCACAGTAAAACGTCCCCACGGCTGCTGTGAATAGTCATGACCCATAGAGAACTTGATTAAAATTATATTCATTTGGTCAATTTCTATCTTCATTATCTTAATTATGTTTGACATTTATGCAACTATTTTACAGATTTAACATTAAATAGACAGAGTGCATACCTATTTAATACATTAGTTAACATATTGTAGATTTGTTAACAAAAGTATTTAGAAATTGATATTGTTTGTCACTGAAGACTATTTTTTGCATTGTATTTTGTTACAATTAACTTTTTTTACATAGAACTTATAACATGTGACTGAAGTTATGAGCATTGTATTTTTTTATTATATAATATATATCATGGCATTTTAATTCTATTCATGTTATTTCTTCATAGGAGATGCATTATGTTCTCATTCTGCTACTGTCAAAATCTGTTTCATTTCAGATAAATTCAAGTATGGCAACCAGCACTGCCTCCATTGCAAAAGGCAAGTTCATTGAGTAGAATTTCTTTTTGTCTAGTGTTTTGTCAAAAATCAGTCAGTCTGCATTTATTAAAAGTGTTAGGTGAACTGCTGCATTTAATTACATATAGTTAAACTAACTCTGCAGTAACAATCACAATTTTGTATGCAGACATTCATACATATGTTGATTTATATATATATATGTACTCACAATTCTTTAATGCTTTCTTATTTTTTTTATAATTATTTATTTAAAACATGAATATTTAGTAACAATTGAACTATATAAAATGTGTAATTCTGTATTACATTATTGTCAGATAAGCTATGTATAGTAGATATTTACATGCAGTTGAACTTATTGAATCATTTGAAGTCAGCTATGATGTATACATACACATATAATCATTCTACATTTTTAGCTATATTGTTGGATTAGTGTAAATGTAATAACAATAATAATAAGTGTAAAAATAATGACTAACCATGTCTACTTTTACTTTAAGTCAGTTTAAACTAGGAAAGTCTGCACAGAATTGCACAAAAGCATGTCTCAGAGAATTTATATGATATTGGGTAAGCCTGTAATTGTCTGAGGAACATAACCCTTGTTCATATAGACACCCATTTATCTGTAGAATCTATTTTGTTACACCCATTGATAATTAGGTTATTACTTCGATACATAGAGTAGGTAGAACTTAGAGATGTCACTTTTATTCTCTCTTTAATAAATTTTGTACTACTATTGAGTCACCAAATATGTAATTTTTATATATTTAAATATTAAAAAAACATCACTAAATGTTTTGCCTAAATAATAAATTTGAGATTTTAAGGCTAAAATAATTAACCCTTTTCATTTGTTCAAAAAATAGTAACTTGGAGTGAATATTTGATACTAACTACTATTGCTTCACTTTTCCTTAGATTATTTTAAAAATACATTAATTTTCTCTGTACAGTGAATTCTCTATGTTCTGCCTACTCTATGCTTCAATGCATAATTTATATGCATTCAGTTCATGTTATATATATATTTTTGTTGTTGTAGGGTCTGTAAAAATTGGAAAGGATGACAAACTTTTGGAGACAACAGCTTCTAGTAAGTCATCAAAATGTGTCCTGTTTATAGTTATAGATATCAATATATTCAATTGTTGTCATGGTTGCTCATTGCAATATACAGGGCTCACATTTGTCTTGTTATTTCAGGACTTCTGGTAGTTATGAAACAATTTTATACATATGAAACCCCAAAATTCTAATGAGTTTCTGGTAAATGTCACTTGGTCAAATGTGAGCCCTGAATATACCTGCACAGGATATTATGCAAAGTTGATCTAGCATGTGGTATGAAGAAAACCATTCAAGGAAAGTATGTGTGTGTCATATTGAACATTTGTTTTGTATGTAAGTTGATTTTGTAGTTGAAGTTAAATTATGTTCCAGCCCAAACATACCTATACATAGACACACCAAGTAAAAATAATACTATGGTCATTCCATTACAAAACAAATGTTCAAAAAAGCCTGTGGCTGACCATTTCGATTTTGATAATTTGAAGTTTGTACATAGCAAGGAAAGAATAAAACTCATTTTGTTTTAACTTTGAATCTAAATGTCCAAAAGTTGCAGCAGTTGACTTTAAAGTGGTCATTTTTTATTTGAGCGTTTGTATTTTATGAAATAGTTTTTAAAATCATGTTCTTATCTACTGCAAGCTCCTGAATTCATGCAATTGAAATATCATATTTTTGTTGTTTTTTGAAATATCTACTGATCACTTCTAGTAGTTAAGAACAGTTTTATATAGGTCTTATTTAGTTGGTACTCATATTGTCATATTGCAATACTTACATAACCAGTGCTGCCACTACTGCATTTTTTTTAAATACCCATGATTTTTTTACTAATTGTGCATTTCAGCTATCTTTTAATTTATGTATTGAAATATTTTTGGTGCTTAATTAAATCATTGTGTTATAATTTTTTTTAGTATCTGCAATTACAGATACTAAAAAAAGGTTTAATGGATAACCTTGTCTGGTAGATCAAACATAGTTATAGATTGACATGATCAGATAGGAGAATTGTCCCCATGTACATTTAT
>JAYRCC010191076.1:0-10283 GCA_036026455.1 Americanaplana fernaldi | reverse complement strand
TGGTCAAGCTATACTGACGTACTTGGTAGTGTCAAAATATTTCTTTTCAGAATTTTTGGTTTCTTTTTCTGTTGTATATTGTTTTGTGTTTTATTTCCTTCTATTCTTTTTGTTAGCTAGTTTTTTACTATATTATAAAAGGAATTAACAAAATGTCCCCGTCATGTATTGAGGCCATTGGGGGATATCATTCAGTGACTCTGTCATAAAGATTACTATATCAGCAAATGTCATACTCGCAAACCCAATGGCCACAATCCTTTGCCAATTCCTTCTATATAATTTTATTAATTTTATCAATATTTGAAATCTATGATTTAAATTATTAATCAACCATTTCTATGGTTTTCGTCTTTGATGATTGTTATTTTTTTGAATATATATTTCTATGATTATATTTCATAATAATATACAAATGTTATATACTATTTTAATAATTAGGGATAAAGGTGAAACAATTTCTAGAATCTAAAATCTTCTTATTTTTTATAATAGATGTATGTATTTTTGAAGATTTTTTAAATTACATAGGATATGGAAATAAAATCTGATCTTAAATTTTCATTTACCTACCTATAAATTATAAACGAGGTAATATCAAATAATACATTTACATGAATTAGGTACATCAGTATACACTCATATTTAATTACATGTGTAGATAAAGTGTTATTATACGCGTATCTAATTAAATTTAATATTTCGATGAAATGCGAGATCAACCTTCAATCATGCTTTTGATCCTCTAAAATACTATTTTCATTGCAGTTTCATCTTGTTTTTGTCTACATATATTTGATGTGTTTTGCTAAAAAGCAAGCATTTTGTATGTACATAATATGTATAATGATTATATCGATATAAAGTCTGAACGAATTTCACAAAATACAGCCTACGTAATGAAGTGAATTGTCGTATGGATTCAAATCAAGTTAGCGGAATAGCGTAGACACGGAGAAAGGTCGAAAATTGAAAATACATAGTAAAAATTTCTATAAATGTTTGGCAAAACACGGATTAGCATAGATATGGAAAATGACCGACAACTTGAAATTACATGAGGTGGAAATACATCAACAATATTTGCCAAGAGTAAGAAAAATATCGACTTTGTCAAAACCAAGAATTTGGTCGACAACACAATTTGGCAAGAGGTGGAATAAGATCAACAATATTAAAAACAAGAAATACGCATTTCCTGTTTTTAACATTGTCGATCATTTTTCGTTTACTGATAGATTAAGTTGCCGATCTTAATCCTGTCTCTGTTATTATCTGTCAATCTTTTTCCGTGCCTATGCTATTCCATGTCGATGATAATCCATTTCTACACTATTCTGTGTCTACGCTATTAAGTCAACCCTTTAAGTAATTCCTCAATAGAGCAGTCATAATTAGGCAGGCAGAATTAATGGTCACATACTTTGAGTATTGTTGAGAGACACGTGACTTGGTAGCTGTGAAGAGAAGCATCTGATCTTTCATGAAGCCAATCAGATATCATTTGAACTTGCAGTGTGTACCAGGTCTACAAATTATAACCAATATAAAAAGGGTAAATATTCATGTTATATACAAAAACTATATATACAATGATGTGAAACATGTATCACAATTTTACTTCAAATTATGTTATGAAAAACATAACCCGCCAGAAGCGCCGATGTGATCTTTTCAAGATAAACTTCCACTTTCTCATGCTACTCAGGAGGAACCTAGAAATGTCGATGGGAACTTTACAATATGAAATTAAACAAAGATAAGGTTCAATAAATTACCACTGGATCCTCATAGCACATGTCCCGCAAATCTCGGTGTTCTTGCTATTAACCTTCTAGCTTGTCATATTCTTAATGATATTGTCTGTCCAGATAATTATCTTTAGAATTCGATGATAGTTGCATCGTTCGTGCTCCTACTTTGATTCTGTCTATAATGTTATTGAGAAAATGTCGCTATTTGGGAGTATTTTCTTTAGATTCAAATTTATGTGAGGAATACTTTCTATTTCAAAAATCATACTTGGTTTTCGCAATTCTAAATCTTCTCTTCCCTTTCTCCAAAAATGTGTTATACCCTAGATATTTATAATATACACATTACACGGTTAAATAAGAATAAAATCTATGGTTGTGCCAGAATTAAATCAGCATTTTTAAATCAATAAAGAGGAACTTACCTCGAGAAGTGTAAGACTGTACAGCTCATCGCTCACACGTTGACGTAAATGTTCCAAATTACTGCACATAAATTCCACATAACTCTTCCCTATTTCATCTACTGGTTTCTGAAATGGAAGGAAAGGCAAGCAGGACGATAACAACAAATAGTAATTAAAAAGTTAATAATAGGATCATCTACTATTAATATTGACATGTCATTATAAGACGGGCATTTATTTATAAGGAGATGTAATTCGATCTTGTAAATATATTTAATTGTTTTTGTGGACGTCAATATATTTATAGACTATTTTAAGTGCGATTACATCACTTAAAAAACTATATACATTTTTTCTACAATTGACATAATATTATAAAAGATATAAACTGTCTTTGAAACGGATAAACGCATCAATAGAAAGGACTTGTACAATATTATGATATACATATCGACGGTCACGTTTCAGGAGGCACAAAAACGTTTTTTTTTCTAAAATATGGATGTAAGACTTTTTATTGTAACACAATTAGCAATATGAAATGTCATATATCCAAAGTATATTGTATTTAAGTCTTTTTATTGTGACAAATCTCTTTAAATATGGAGATCGGTCTTTTCGATGTAAACATTTTAAACTACAAAAAAGTAACTTACAAGCACAATTATTTCAAAATATTGGTAGACATGATGTACATAGAATGGTATAATCAGTCGAATAATTCCAAAAAGTGAAAAACTTAAATTTGAAGAAAAATCATTTCATTACAAAATGTAGCAAATTATTTTTTGGGGATTGATTTTCGTTATTATATTTCTTTCGTAATTCGGGATAACTTATTAGATGTTATGTTATAATTTTACTTAACATTAATTCCAATGATAACTTCTAAGGCACATACATTTTTTTGTATTAATTTTAAGTCATGCACTTACCATTCTTACGATAACTTATAATTGTCTTTAAATCCTTAGTAAGTGACTTCATCTGTCTGAGCAATAATTAGGACGTACTTACAATGTCACGTCAATAGGTGTGTGTCAAACCACTTAAATACGACTTCAAGTGCAACCATGGCACAATAATAAGATGGTAGTTTTTCCTTCCAATCCCATATACAGGGTATTAAAAAAGTCACGCAAGATTTTGAAAATAATTTTTTTAAAACAAATTTGGTAATAGTATTTATACCATATTCTTTGGTATAACTTATTATAACACAATATATTCTATGGTGTTATTTTACTTCTATAGTAACCATAGAAATGTTATAATATAATTCAAATTCAAATTTGCATAAAAGATTTGCATCAAATTATGCATCCTAATTATGTGTTATCAATTGAAATTAAATGCCTATTCTTACAGTGAATGAGTAACCAAATAAAAATAATATGTGTAGGATTGCAATATTTCACCTGTAATTGGCTTTATCAAGCAAAAATTAATTTATTCGTTATTTAAAAGAGCTACAGATATCATAGGTAAATTTTTAACAAATCAAAAATATTCAAAAAATAATTTAAAAAATAATGGACGTCATTTTGAAGCAGAAAAATAATTATCAGAACTTTCTGTAAAAAAAATTATGTAATCTACTCTTATAGGTATAGGAATCAATTTAATTTGTATATAAGCATGTAATATAAACTTATAATTTTGTATATATTTTATTTAATAAAGCTATTTTAAAAATCTTGCGTGACTTTTTTAATACCCTGTACATATGCAGAAAAAAATCTTTGATCCAGTCGATCACAAAATTTACCGTTCCATCGTTTGTCAGATCTTCCTAACTTTTAACACGCCCATCTTATTTTTGTAGCTGGGATACTAATTCATCCCATGATTGATTGTTTCTATAATCCGGTATTTCTCAACTAGTACTGGCTCTCCACATCATTTTAGCTCTTCTCTTCTCATTTGTTATATTTGCATCAAAATTTGTATAAAAAACATCTAAGATGTAAAATAATTGCAAAGGCTTTCTAAAACAATATCTTTGTAAATGCGAAAATCAAAACAAAATAAGGATTATAAAATATATAATAAGACGCATTTTTCAGGATCACAATATATATTTTTGGAACTCCTACTATAATAATAACTAGGGTGGTTCCGAAAAAACACATATTTGATATCAATATTTTATTTTGATTTACTCATTTACAAATATAGATTAATAATACCTCTACAATATTATTTCACATCTCAGATATTTTATTGGTAAGTGCTTTATCCCTTTTCATGAGTCTCTTGACAACTGTCCGAGTTCAAATTCCACCTCAACCATGTCATGGTGTCTGTAAGGAAGGGCATTTTTAATAAATAAGCACCCAACGCTCCAATAAAGTCCGTCACAATTGGACGTACATAGCCTGCCCCCGCCCTCTTAATAATAGGAACATTGACTATAAAATAATGGGATTCATAAGTTTATGTTAGAGACTCTAGAACAAGCAATAAAGAAGGGCATCATGTATCTGGAGAGATAACACCACTGTGTCTACATAATATAATATATAATACTCACAGTCAGGGATAAAAAGGAAGACAGGATGGAGCTCTCGTCGTAACGCGCCAATTTAGACAGGGAACTCTCCAGAACTGCGACTAGTTTCTCTTTGAGCATTGTGGACATCTGTTTGAGCATTTGCTCCAGAGATTCTTCGGTTGGCGTGTTGTATTGATGCTAAAGTATAATAATATAGTAAACATGTAGGATATTGAACATATTAATAGACTATGTCATTCTTATCATTCAGCATACTATTATACACTTATTTCAACTGTACTTCCCTAATTACGATAAAATGAAATTGGCTTCCTTTAATAGAATTACGACTATTTAAAAATCTCTATCTGGATACAATATACAGTTGTAGGTATATGGCGGTATACATTACTTTTGGACATGCGCAATTTTAATAATGCCTTCCGAGCCGAAGGCGAGTTTGACATTATGAAAATTAAGTATGTCCTAAAGTAATGTATACCGCCATAGACCCATACAAAAGTATTGTATCAGACAAAATAAAAGAAAACTGGAAAAAATAACGAAATTTATTATTTAACTAATCAAGTCATCACAAAATATAATTCGAGTTTCAAAATAACTATTTTAGAAGCATCAGTGTTTATTATTATTCGAACAAAATCAGTGATTACTGAAAAGTAATACTGATCAAATTTTTATCACCATTAATGGCAACTAACATTTTCTTTGATTTAGGAGGGATACAATATAAAATGTACTAGATGATTTATATCATCGATGTTTGAAATTTGAAATTTATTTCAATCTCTGGGTATACATTGATACATTGTATATCACTAGTTTTTAAAATTTTACTAGCAAGTGTTATTGAAATAGTAGTGTACATTATTAATATGTAATGATATTAAAATTGAAGAATAAATAAAACAAATTGTTTGCATGCACAAAATGTTTCATTGATGTTGATTGATAATTCATTTCATGATTCTTTGTTAGACTGAAATCAAATTATATAATTGAAAAATGTAGACAATGTAAATGTACAACCACTAAATTGGTATTATAGTAAAAACACGCAGATTTTAACACTTAATAGAAATAACTAATTTACGCAAATTAGTTCGTCTATGCACAGACACTATACAATATACTATTATGTAGAATAACATTTTGATTATTTTATATATAATACACACCCGCCAGAAAGTAACGCCCCATCCAAATAATTTAATATGTTAATAATAGTTAGGAAAATTCATAAAGCATGCACTGATCTACTGATTTACCATTTGATTTTATCAATTAATAATCGTATAACAGTAGCTAATGTTAAAAACATACTAAATATACCAAATTTAATACATTTTTATAACTGGGGCGCTACTTTCTGTCAGGAGTATACAATTATAGATATACCTATAGTTTTACTGTTAAAATTCATTGCTAAATAAAACCTGAAAATTATCGCAATTTCAAATAGATAATGATATCTATAATATTATGTATTGGTGTAATTAATAATCTGACACATTATTTTTGCTTATATTGTATATTTATTATACTCGATCAATTATATATCAATGTAACAATACTTATAGCGACTTTTTCAATATTAACCCTTTCGGCCCTATGGCCCATATATGGGCCATCTATACCTTCCTATGGCCCATATATGGGCCATTACAGATTTAGGTTTAGTGTTATTTCTGAGTGGCTAGGCAGTGGGTGGGTGTTATTTTAACCTACTTAGGAATACAACATACATAATTTTTATTGTTTTAAATGACTTTAAATAATTTTTTCATTGGCGCTAATTTACATAATTTTTATTGTTTTAAATGACTTTAAATAATTTTTTCATTGGCGCTAATTTTGAAATTTTTCAACAACGTGCATTTTTTGTAAGTTTTGATTAAATAATATTTATGGACTTAAATAAAAAAATTAACATAGTTAAACGTTGCAAACTTTTACGATAGCATTTCAAGATTAGACATGTCTATATTATAACCAGTTTTTATTTCGCTAAAACACTTTTATCATAGAAATACATAGTTTTTTGTATACAATTTGTTACTACTCTTGTGAATATAAATCGATTGAAAACACAAATATGTTTTTTACCTATTTTACTATTTATCTTCTATTTCAGTTACATGCTATGGCTTCTGCACGCCCAACGCGAAAAATAGTACCCACCCATCGCTATGGGATTGATGACCCCGAAGACAGCTCTGGTTCCGATGATGAACCTGAGCAGGTAGATTTACCTGACATGGACGAAAATGCCGAAGTCGACGAGGAGGATACCGATGAAGAAGAGGAGGAGGAATCTGATGATGATGAAGCTTCCACTAACGAAGTATGGGTTTTTGTCTCGCCTGGAACAGATCAGGTCCTCCATCCTCTGATCTTTACTGGACAACCAGGCTGGAGAGCTGATGTACGGGTTGATGATCTGGAAACTCCTGGCGATTATTGTGATCAGTTTTTGCCACCAGAGTTATTTCACAATTTGGCGCTCTGGACGAATGCTCGTGCAGGTATTCTGAAGGCTGAGAAACCCCTCTTCACATTCAAAGATGTTACCATGCCCGAAATGAGATCTTTTTTCGGGGCCACTCTGCTCATGGGGATTGTAAAGAAACCATGCATCAGACAGTACTGGAGTACAAACAACCTTGTGCAGACTCCAATATTCAACCAGATAATGGGACGGGATCGATACTCCCAGATCCTCCGGTTCATTCGCTTCAGTGATCCCACAGAACCGGAGGCACGAGATAAGTCACACAGGCTCAGAGACTTTGACATCATTGCCGGAGATGCCTGCCTCAAGTATACCCCAGAAGCAGAAGTCTCATTGGATGAATCCCTGTTACTCTTCAAGGGGCGCCTAAGCTTTAAACAATTTATCCGAATAAAGCGTGCCCGCTTTGGGATAAAACTGTTTATACTGACTGATATCTATGGCTACATGATTACCTACCAACCATACTTTGGCAAAGGCACTGATAATGAATGCGACGAGAATGGTATTGGGCACCTTCCGAAGTCAGAGAAGATTGTGGTAGTTTTACTAGCCAGGGCAGGGTTCCTTGACAAAGGATACATTGTAACCGTGGATAACTTTTATTGCAGTGTTCGTCTTGCCAGATACCTGTTTTCAAGGAGCACAGGAATTCGCGGTACTATCAGAGCCAACAGAGGTGTGCCAAAAGATCTCAAAAACAAGCAAATGACGCCCATTAGCTCCTGCTTCATGAGGAATAACGAGTGCCTTATCACTAAATTTTGTGACAAGAGGGATGTTTATGTCCTTTCCACAGTGGATGTGGCAGGGACAGTGGAGAAAGAGCGTGTCGTCAAAGGTGGAGAGGTCAAGGTGTTCCAAAAGCCTACTGTTATCAACAAATATAACCAGACCATGGGCGGCGTGGACAGGGGCGATCAATTGATCTCCTCACTTGCCTGTGTCAGGAAGACACATACCTGGTTTAAAAAAGTAGGCCTACACTTGTGTCAACGCCTGGTCCTCAATGCTTATGTCCTCTTTTCGAAGCAAAAGGTCAAGAAACCCTTCATGGATTTTTCCCTCCAGGTCATCAGCCATTTGACGGGCATCGAGATGAGCAGTGAAAGACGCCGCAGCTTGCCTAGGCCAGGGCCTGCTGGTGATGCCGTCAGAGTTGAGAGGCACCTGCCAGTACCTCTCCCAGCTACCGAAAATGATGACAAACCGAGAAGGCGATGCAAGAAGTGCTACAAGGATGGCAAGAAAGCCATCAAGACACGTTACTTTTGTGACGGTTGTGACAACAAACCCGAATTATGTGTCGACTGCTTCATCCCATGGCATGCTGATCGTGCCTAGCTATTCTGTTTAACTGCTGTTACCAACTTTTACTTAAATTTTGCATCTCTCCCATTTGTGTCACTAATTTTTACATGTAAATTTTTACACAGTAAATTACATACTGCAAAAATAATAATTTTTACTGGAATTATGCTTTTTTTCCCTTTTTTTCAGAAAAACATAGCGAATATTTTGATCCAAATCTATGAATATTAGTACATTGAGACCTTATATATGCTTTATTCTTAGTCCACATATACAGTATTATACTATAACTTCTATACAAGCCAAAATATTTGAACTTTAAAATTACAGATTTTTTTAGGAACAGGTTATCCACTCCAAAAAGGCTTTAGGGCTGAAAGGGTTAAAGTGATATCTTAAGATATATGGTTAGTGATATCTTATGTTATTTGCGCAATTTATGAATTTTTTGGAAATTAATTGTGAATCGAAAGAGGAGGCAAATTGATCACAACTTTTAAGATGAAGTATTCGTGCAACTTATATCTAAAAACTCAATACTTCTCGAAAAAATATACCTATCGATCAATATAAGAAGCCCAACTGCACCAAAGGCGTTTGGGGACGGAATATACATGTTGAAATTTGAACCAACTATTAGCAAAAAAAACTAAATTTCAACTGAAAAAAAATGTGATTGTAAACAAACAAAATGTCGAAATTGGAAGCAACCATAATGAATATAATTATATTTGATGAAAAATATGATCCTGTATTTACAAAAATCTCAAGTTTCTTTGATATTGGACCTGGATCAATTAATATATATCCTGTGTTACAAAGCCCACTTTTACTCAGACAAAAACATCTTACATTTATATCTAACACAACTAGATCAAAAAACAAAAATATCAAGCAGCATTATTATAAGATACCTAAAGCTGGCTAAAAGCTTTACAGAGAAGCAAAATTGCCTCTTAGAGAATCAAAATAATATTTTGTTAAACATTAATAAAGAATTAATGTTGAGTAACCAATTAAAACAAAATCAAATTTCACTATTTTATATTACTCATATTATTATTATCCTATATGTTATAATTATTTTATTATATATAATACTTGAATAAAATATATATACTTTATATTTATAATTAATAAATTGATTGAAATATAGGAAAAATGACTTTTTATTATAAGGGGTGAATATATAATTATTATTAGCTTATGTAAATATAATTAAAAATATGTACCATAATTATATATTATTATATACTACTATTTGTTGAATAATAATCATGTTTTATTTTTAATTATATTTACATGGTATATGTATACACCATAATTATATATTAGCCCTTATTTGTATACTACTATATAGGTAGGTACATTTAATTATAATAGATGCAATAGAGAAACATAAAAGAAAGGTAAAATTGCATCTTATGGAAAGTTAGAATATTATTTTATCTTTCAAATCTATATAATTGTTTTTAGTTTTGTGATAAATTCCGGCTTCAAAGCAAATTGTCAATATTTAAGTCATCTATTTTGATGTCTTACAAACCGTTAAGTAATCTCTTATACGTTTTTAGTTTTTATTCATACGAAATTAAGATAAAAAGTCATGTCTTAAGATGTTTTTCGGATATACAACCCGTGTCCCTTTTAAAGATAATGTCTTAAAAATAATTATCTGATATTTTATTTTTGTCGGACGACTTTACTTTATGGGATTTTCGGGGGTTCGAACATTTTATTAAAATTCACTATGTTTTGATTATTATTATTTTGCTCTTAATTTT
>JAYRCC010189965.1:0-10295 GCA_036026455.1 Americanaplana fernaldi | reverse complement strand
CCACCACAGACTTGGTTGATCACCTGCACCATCAGTGAGTTGAACAACACGAGGGAATGCGAATGTTTCCAGCATATCCAGGTACGTGTCACCATTTACAGTCCCTTGAAAAAAGAAAGGACCAATTATGGCCCTGGAGCATATTCCTGCCCATACCATCACGCCAGGACTATTCACTGACTTTTTAAAAGTTTTGTGAGGATTATCTTCACTGTAATAAACACAATTGTGTCTATTTAATTGACCATCCAATTTAAACTGAGCTTCATCTGTCCAAATTACATCTCGGTAGTCAAAAGTATTGAAATCTTCACAAAATTGCATTCTACGATCAAAATTGTCTTCATTTAGCATTTGAATTAACCGAGGGCGCCATACTTTCAAGCCAAGCTTCATGATTATTCGAACTACACTAGTTTGTTACAATTGTAATTCTCGTGAAATTGATCTCTATTAATTATTCGTCAAATTATTTATTTCAAAGTTCAACGATTATGGATTTCTATGAAATAAATTTTGTGACTTTTTGATAATTTAAAGTTCAACGGTTGTATATGACTCACCCTGTATAATGATATGGTCCAAATAGTTAAATATCTGACTCCAGTTTTGCTTGGAAAAATATTGGATATTACTTGGATTAGTCGTTAGTTACAACTAGTTGTTGTATTTAAAGAAAAAATCTAATATATCGACCATACAGTTATTTGAGAAAATCTAATAAAACGGTACCATTATATAAGTATTTTAAATATTTGGGTCATAATATATACGATTAGATGGTGCAAATTATATCTATCTACCTATCTCCAGCTTCAAGTTTATGTGCTTTGGACAACTCGCCATGTCAAAATGGAGGAATCTGTAAGACACGGAATGGACAAGTGCACTGCAGCTGTGCACGTGGTTTCAATGGAACTCGTTGTGAGCTTTGTGAGTATAGTTAGAGGGTTTGGTAGTCCGCTTATACGTATAAAAATGGTGATTAGTGGGGATCAGTTGCCTAACGTAAATAATTAATAGTTTACTCAACATGAATATAACTTTTATATGAAAAATATATGTATGAGAAGAACATTGCACATAAATTGTATCATAGACAAAAATAGGGTATACATATAAAAAGTTACGCTAAATTCTAACTAGAACACAGAGTATAGATATATGGAGATTTAACGTTTACGATATACCTAACAAACAAACTTTGTGTTTTTTCCACTTTATAAATCGTTTTAATAGAAATTCAACTTATTTTATATATTATACATATAAAAATAATGCGACATGGATTAACTTTGATATTGGTTTAAACTAGATATATTTTGAAGCTTGTATAACTGCACAGTTAACCCTCGATCAAAGTTGTCCTCGTATTTTTGCATAAGTATATAATTAATTTTTTTTTAGAAAATTACATACCATAAGTTAACTTTCGACATTTATGTATATTTCAAATACATTACATTACCTATATATGTATAGTTTATTTTCTCATGCATTTAGTTGTTTACTATATACTATACTACTGTTTTAAACAATTTAAATACACAAAAGAAAATGATTAATTAATCAATAAATACAAATCAACGCGATTTTCGACGAATAAAAATACTTCATTCAACTTAATCGCCATTTTGAGTGCGTTCCACTAAATTATTCGTTGAAAATTTCGTTGATTGGTATTTATTGATTAATTAATCCTTTTCTTTCGTGTATGTAAATTGTTTCATATTCTGCACATACAATGTAAACTCTCATATATATTATATCATAATTTGCATATTACCTCTATCTTATATTATATTACAGACCAGAACCCGTGTCTCAAAAGTCCCTGTTCCAATGCAGGTGTATGTTACAGCAACAGAGACACCGATCTGGGATTTCAGTGCACGTGTCAACCGGGATGGATTGGCGATCTCTGTGACATTGGTGAGTAAATCAATAACTAGAAGGGGTCGACAATTTATAGACCATATTTATTTACAAAGGGCCGTATTTAATGGGGTCGAAGCACTCCTATATGCGTACCCTTAGGAAACGTATTGAACTCAAAAAGGGGGCGAATATACATGGCATTTACATTATTTCCGTCACCCACTACCATTTTATGACGCATCGTGATTTACATACAATCACATTCACAATCCCATGTCCCATATTATCATGTATAGTTGCATAATTCATTATTTAAAATTCTATACACAGTTGAACTGTATATATTACCTATATATACACATACATCGAAATTTACATACAACAACAGCATTTCTATATTTTCTTCACAATATAATATGCATGAATATCGATTATTGAAAATGGCTATATCTATACGTAGATTGTTACAATTATTCAATCCTATATAGAAGTTATTTTTAGATATGGCAAATATAGATGAGCATAATTATAGTTATCAAATAGCCGGTGCCTACCTAATATTTTCAAAATAAGTACATATATGATATCAATTTTATAGTTCATGGAAATAAAACTAATCAGGAAATGAAAAAGATAGTTGCTTAGTAATTATTCAAAATAGATGTTGTGGTAATAATAATAGTTGCAAAGGTAGTAGAGCTGCAGTTGCCGATGGTATAATAGCAATATAGTAATAATTAGTAGGCGTAGATGTAGTCATTTTTATGTATTTGTATAAAATGCATCAATCATTTGTTGAAGGAATATAACTAGTGTTTCACATATAGTTTATATTCGTACATGAAGTTGGGTGATCATATTCAATGTACAACAGCTCAGTTGATATAAAAATCAATTTAAAATAGTGTCAGTATTAGTATCAGTATTAGTATTAGTATTAGTCTCAGTATTAGTATTAGTATTAGTATTAGTATCAGTATTAGTATTAGTATTAGTATTAGCATTAGTATATTATAAGAATTACTATATATTTGAAATTATTTGAATTTGAATTTATTGATTATATTTTAATTCTATTCCGTGACCAAGAAATACTAGATTACATTTTTCTTAATCTATTAGAGTATTGTCATTTATATTCATTACAAAGTTAATTGTCAGCTTATCACAAAAATTAGCATAATTATATTGCATTTGTTACGCATGATCAGCTTTAAATTGTTTGTTTTTTTGTTTTTTGTTTTATATACATCATCATGCTATCATACCAGGCTATGGATATACTTAAAGTTACATATTATATTTCATATTTATAAATAAAATGAAATAAACAACAACATAATTTACAATTAGGTATTTCATACAATTATTAGTATAATATACATTATACATTTACGAAACACTTAGAATTCCCAACAACAACTATGGCGACCATAAGGGTTCAGTACGTATATCTCGAGATAAACATGTTCTTCTTAAGATATTACGTACTGAACCCCCCGGGCCACCATAAACACCCGAGAAAGTGATATTTAAACTATAGAAATCTGACATTTTATTATTGATGAATTATTCATATGAGATTAAAAGCAATTAATACCTACAGTGTTGTGAGTACATCAATTCGCATGACAATTAATTCCCTTTAAACTTGACATTCTAAAATACGATTTATGAAAATATTGATAGAAATAAACCAATTTAAAGGGCGGATTTTGATTGTAGAATATTTAGCAGATTATCAATGGATTATCAATGATGGTGGATGTGTAGAGGAAGTGAAGAGAAGATTTGCGATAGCCAAGAATGATTTTCAAAAGTGTGAAGAATTCCTATAAGCGATTCGATATACATTTGAATTTAAAAAAGTAAAGACACCTAAATACTCCCATTTATTGGACAACCAAACCAGTAAAAATATAATTAATATAATCAAGGCGTTCCAACTATATATAGGGATTTTATTGTATAATCCTAAAGATAAGCTTCAGAGACAAGATCAATAGGCAACAAGATGGTACGTATTAGAACGTATAGATAGCAGAACATGGCTATAGAAGGATAATAACAAGAAAGATTTGGATTTGAAGGACGTGTACATAAAATGATCCAGTGGTCATTTACTATATACATATATATCTTATCTTGGAAAGGTTTCATCAATCACTGGAGTAAAAGACCATGGTGTGAAGTATCGACATTAAGAAAGCAATGTATGTGATGATACCTAACTGCAGCAAAGGAAATGTTGCTCCGAACAGAGAGTATTGGTACCAACCGGAGCAAAGGGCACTTGATGAGTTAGTGAAAATTACACAAAATATTTTTTTATACAAAGGTATATTTAAAAACTAATTTCATTTTTGAAATCTATACATGAAAAATTGAACATATCACCTCCAAAAATATTTTTTGTAAAGTATTTGTATCGTCCTTAAAATAATAAAAACATTTGAAATGCATACATATGTGTACATATATATAGATCCTCACTAGGAAGAGCAATCAATTCTCAAATTAATAATGTTGTCATTTCCTGTCTCGTATATAATTTCCTTGACTCGTGTCTATCGTGATTAGATCTCGTATACAGGTTTCCTTGACTCGGACTTATTGTTATGAGTTTTGAGTCCGAGTCAAGGAAACCTAAAATATACGAGATCTCGTCACAATATACCCGCGTCAAGAAAAACTATATACTAGGTTTCCTTGACTCGGGCCTCCTATTGTGACGAAAGTCCTCCAACCGTTCTACCACTACTATACCACGCTCTCTCGAACTAATTTGATTTGATAATAAATTGTCAATAATTAACATCTTACTAGATACCCTTAAATAGTTTTATTTTCTAGATGTATGCAACCAACCATTCTAAAGAATGTAAATGGAATCTCTGAAAACCTTCAAGGAAGAAAAAGGAGATTAAAGACACTCAGTAACTTCATACTCAGTCGATAGCTACTCAGCCCCAGAGAAGAACTTGAGCCTCGACAAACTTCTATAGACGCGCGGAAACCATTATGTAGAAATATTTACAAAACAAACGATTAGAGTTTTATTCCCTAACTAACGTTAAGTTTATTATTATTCACTAACTACTATTGATATAAAAATATAATATTATAGTGTAAGTTAGTACCGGTTTGTGGGCAGAGAATAATATAGAATAATGTGTATGGCAATTTAGTCTATATTCCAATATTTACAAACATCTGTCTATTTTTCATTTCTGTCATTTTGTTATCCTGATAACGAGTATGTATAATAATATAGTTAGGAGACCTACACACTACTGTATAATGAGGCTCAGAGTAAGTAGTATCATATTTTTCTTATTATATTATTATTAAAAAAATCTATAATCATAATAAGACCCAAACAAAGTGGCTCTGATATGAAATAAAATATATTGCTGAACAGCTAGTTAACATTAGATACCTACATACCTACTGTTACAAATATGTATAATAATATGTATATACTAATGCCAGTCACCCAAAAAATATTAGATGGAGCTGATTTATCATAATATACCTAACCAGTTTGGTATACAACTTATAGAAATAATTATAGTTATATCAATCATACACAATAATATGTGTGGTCACATTAAAACTACATAAATAAATAATAGCTATGTTCAGTATTTCTCGAATCAGATCAGTAAAAATAAAATTATCAGATTTAAGACACACACCAAAATAATATGTTGCTGTTAAATTAAATAGGCATACACATTTATAGAGTTTCACAATGAATTCAAAACATGGTCAGCTTGAAGAGCTCTAAGATGCAAAACAACTGTAAAATGTCTGACAAAAACAATTGCAATTATTTTAAAAGGCACACATAATATATAGTTTGCAAAACACCTATAATGTATCGTAAGAATGATAAACATTACAAACATAATGATATTATCGCAGAATATACAATACCTACGAACGAAATTCTCCGTATAGGTAAATCCAAAGAGATTGCTTATTAATAGGTGGTACTTATGAATCTAAAAATATGTATCGTTAAATAAGTATATATAGAGTCAGTAAAGACATAAGTAGAGAGATTTAACTCTCACTCCCTATTAAATATATATAGAGTAGTTCTACCTGTGGTTCTACCTACTCAATCTATGATTATATAGGTACTTTACAATATATATTAAAGAAAAATACAACTTATTATTTCGAGAAATGTCAACGAGGAAACTTTAAATTTCAAATATATAAGAAATCAATATAATGTTGCATAGCATATTTTTCTTATTTATAGTTAATACAATACTTGTACTAACTGTCTGTTCATATTTATCTACTGATTTGAGTAAAAAATTAATCGTTTTATGAATCTTTGTTATTTATATTTTAATATTTTAAATACATTTGACTCATAGAAATCGGATATAATAGCGCAACAACTACATGGAATCTGATCTCTATTGTTTGACTAATACGTAGTATATAGATATTCCTTATATACAAACAATATATGAGTCTCATCAGCTTTGTTGTATTTTTACATTAAATTGGGCTTGGACTGTGTCTATTTTGCAACTGAACTTAAATGGGAACGTTTGGAGGTTATTCGGTCGTAGATGCGGCCTTTCTTACCGATACCATGAACCATTTTGTAACTACATATATACAGACTATGCGTGCCATTAAATAAATGTCATTAGGTACATGTATACTTACATTGGAGACCGTTGATTGGCTGAAATCGTGGAGATTGGAGGACACTTCTGTCAATGACATCTGATGGTCTGCACTTCCAAGAGGACGAGACGTGGAGTCCATTGATGACGTCAGTGGCACAGCAGAGATGATGGGGATGGCAGAAGAGGTTGTCAGGTGATGAGACTGCATTGTGGGGGCCGTTGACATTGGGGATGAGAACAGTGCAGGATTCGGAGGGGCGTTGGTCGAGGTGCTGATATTAGTGATGTTGAAGTGGAGATTATTTGGAGGAACTTGAGTAAATGCTTGAGTAGCGGCTGACAATGGGGATGCACTACTACTGCTAGGAGATTTCAAGGTGGTGTCTAAATGTGCACAGGGGGGATGGGGTTGTGGAGTCGAACCGTCAAAGTAGTGAGGAGACTGGTATGAATTTGGGTAGGCCTGACCAAGTAGAGTTGAATTCGAGTAGTGATCGCCGAGCTGTGATGCAAGGAAGGATGGCAGAGTGGAATGACAGTTGTACTCCTTAAGTTGACTGCTACTACCGGAGTCCCCACTAGCGAATTGGATGGCAGTTGTAGCGTTGCTCGTTCGACAAGTGTTACTGCTATCCTGATTCGTGCTCGATAGGACAGCTACTGGATGATTGGAATTGGTGGAGGCTGGCGTATTAGGGGTATGGATATCGATATTGGGGTGGTTGTACAACATGGCCAATTCCATGGAAGAGAGGTGTGGCATAGTAGGTAACCCAGGAACACGGCCGAATGGATCAGACTTTGCTATATTTGTATCGTCGTTGTGGATGTACGTGTGCGTATTATAATGATTTGAAAAAGAAAGAGGAAGAGGGTAAGAGGGGGGGGGAATAGATTTTCCGTCAGTCAGTTAAGTAGCAATAGTCAATTCCCACAAGACTACAACTCGGTTTCGTCAGTCATCATATTTATTATCACGACTCAGAAATAAGTTCGTTTCGGAATTAAATTTCGACTGTCGACTGGCCAGCAATGATTAGTGGTGGGTAAATAAGCAGTAATAATATAAATTGGTTGGCGGTAACTTCACTTCATTTCATTCTGCCGTATTTATGAGTAGTGTAGCAGCAGTAGTGAACAGTAGTATTAATATAGTATATTAAGTAGTGTAGTGTATAATAGCCATAAAACAATGCAGCTAATAATAGTCAAGTATATGTATAGGTTTCGTATTTATAAGTAGTGTCATATATATATGCGTGTACTTGATACTTGAGATGCCTCTTCTGCTTCTTCTTCTTCTTCTTCTGTCAGTTATAGATAACAATTGATCAAGTATATGATCGAACTAACCTATCACTTATCACTGACAATGAATACTATAGTAATTAAATTAAGTAAGAGAAGGGAGGGAGGGGTTTGAGACAGAGACAGCGGGAAGCTGGTTGTTTGGTCGGAGGGGCCACGTGATCTGCGATTCCTTGTTGCAGTGTTACTGTACTGATTGTGTTTAGGCAGTGATATTTCAAAGCAGGTAGATACCTAATAATGTTTATCCTCAAAATTATTGCTGCACATGTAATGCAATTACATTACCAACGTTGTTGGATATACACATATATAGTTACTTAAAGACACGATTTAACTGGCAGCCTACTGTCTTTTTTGTTGTGTGGTGTGTTTGAGAATATTATCTGAGATTAGAAAATAGTTTTGAGTGATTTACGGTACACTGAGGTAGGTATATATCATGATGATGGAGAAAAAGGGGGAGAAGCAAGCAAAGAAAAAGATAAATGTTTGATCTTCTATATAAAAACTAATCCAATAAGACGCAAATGGTAGTGAGTTGGATATTGGGATATTATAGCACTGCTGATAGCTACCTAGCATGTAGAATAAGCGTTGAATGTAGGTATTATAGGAGTTTAATCAATCTTACACTTAATAGGTAATATTATAGGAAGAATTAGGTAAGCATGTAAGTTCTTCATATTCAAACATATCATTATATTATATACTCAGACAATTGTAGGTAGGTATACTATAATAGTAATCAATTGTATTCTAGAAGCTTAATTAAATATATAATATCATGTAGCTGTACTATGTTTATTAATAGTGGAATGAATCAAGAAAACAATCAATTTATATAAGAAAGTTATACCACAGCTGATACTATCTATACTATAATATTATTAAGAAACAACCACATTCTTACGTGGATTAACCTCTATATCACAGGAGTGGGGTGATAATATTTATTATATTAAATAATGTTTGTAATAACAATATTGGAGTGTTATAATACACATATGAATGGGGAAATAATATCTGTGTTCGATACTTACTCCTAGAAAGTTGAAGAGTTAATCTATTCTGCCTATATGCGTGTGTCTACTGCTGCTACTGTTCCCGACCACAGTTGACTGTACGGGGATATAATGTAGGTATGACAATTGAATGGTTAGCAATGTAATCACTCAACACTTATTTGAGTCCGTAACTACGTTGCATTCATTGGTTTGAGTATAGGTATGTATTATAATTATACATGATAATATATTATGTATGTATAATATAATAAGTGTCTAATGTGATAAAGGGGGCTATTATAATTTATGATATCTATAATAGCTAGAAAACAAGCACTGTAACAATACAACTATTGGATAGATAGATATGTAATGTATATATACATATCGTGTAGAAATGTTTTAAAAAGTAACATGTCGCCTCATGGAATGATAAGTTATATGTGGGTTGTATATTTATGTGCACAGCTGGTAGACAATACATAGTAGGGGGAGCTGAGTGGTAGGAGAGGGGGGTGAGGGGCAGTCATGCGACGACGGGAATAACAAGGACGAGGAGGAAGGCAAACTAATACGGACAATTGTGCCCAAAGCAAAAGTACTATCGATCGATTCGCTGTTCATGAATGTGACTGTGTCCATTCATTCACAAAATATAAGGGTTAAAACACACAAAGTGGTCGGAGCAGTAAATTATATTGACAAATTGTTGATGTTGGTATAATAATATGACGGCATTGATAATCACATTATAATCCACATAACGAATACAATTAGAATAGATAATATTATGTAGATAGATATATTATGTTACACGGTGTTTGTTATTCAATAATTATTTGTAAGGTTGTGGTATATATGGTGAAAATATGATATAGTCAGAGATAATCGATGGCGATTTGAAATAATTAGAGATAGCTGAGGCAGGGTTGGTACCCAGTTTTAGGAGAACAAAATATTAGGTACAATTAAGTTAACTGTGCGTTTCACTTCAATATTCCGATAACAAATACCTACAGTAACCTGACATGACATCGATATGTAGATCTCTATGGAGATTCAAACTCTATGTATGTAGATTCGATGTCGATGATTTGACGATAGACAGTGAGATCATGTTACTATAAATATAGCCATGCAACTGATATCTCTGGGGAAAAAAATTGCGATTTTAGTGTCCTGTATGTCTGTCTGAGTGTCTGCTAGTGCGTGGTATCAATGAATGATTGAGCTCATGGTACTGTGAGTCGCATGGATGTCCATGAGGAAATCAAAGTATAGAAACCGATAGAAACGAATCACAAAAATCTATATCTATGCAAGTTAGGTAAACATGATCAGACAGCCGAGATGAAGGATCGAACTCAAAATATCATGTCAATATAGGAGAAGCCATAGTCAGTGACTAATTCTGATTGGTTCATCTCAAACAGTTAACGAATCG